>SCDT01000464.1:0-10739 GCA_004143765.1 Drosophila melanica
ATATAGCTGTGGCTAATTAAATAAAAGCTCTTAACAATAATAGAGTGACGTATAATAATGATAACAAACAATTAAATTCTTGTTATACCAATTTCAACTTTACTCTCTGGCGCCCGACTGTTTGTCTATAAATTATGCTCCACAACTCAAGCATTAAGTGGACATTCAGATTTGTTCTCACAGTACTTCATTCACAATTGTTTGCATAGGTACAATAAGTGGAAGAGAGGAGGAAGAATAAACACGAGTGCTTGAGCTGGGGGCATGTTGTTTTATCTAGGTAGAACCAGGAGCACACAAAGAAGAAGAAGAGATAGATAACCAGCAGATGACACTGAGTTTTACTTTTATTGTTTTTTTTTTTTGGCAATTTATTTCAAAAATAAACTCAATTTACCTAACTGAGCACCTTTAGAAAGTTGGCAATTGTAGCAGTAGGGAGCCCCCCCCGCTGTTTCCCCTCGTGTCTGCCCCCACAAGCTGTAAGTAGTTTGCTCTTCATTTGCATTTGCAGAGCCAAATCGGTTTGTGAATTCAATTTCCATTAGCCGGAGACGCGCACAGAGCACGGCCAAGCCCAATGAGGCGTAAAGAGGTCGTTAACTGTGCAAGAACAGCAACAACAGCAAAAACATCAGGAGCAGCAGCAGCATCAGCAACAATGACAGGAATTCATTTAGTTTTTAGTTATATAAGCATAAGAACAGCTCCTTAGACGCGTTCAAGGCGAGTGACCAAAGTGTCAGCGCACATCAGACAAGAGTCAGCTAAGCCGCAGGACAAAGGCCAGCCCGGAGCAAAGGTAAACGGCAACAGGAACAGAAACAGGAACAGGAACAGGACCAGGAACAGCACCAACAACAGCAACAGCAACCGCAGCAACAATCTGCCATTTGCTGAGACGCAAGTTGGCAACAGCATCAGCTTTCAACTGGATTCAAGTGCGCCGAGCACTGCCAATAAGCCGATTATGTTTATGCCAAGCAACAAGCCACAACAGCAGCAGCAGCAGCAGCAAAAACACCAACAACAACAACAACTGTGCTAGCAACAGTATCTAGCTAAATAAATCACAATGTCAAGACGTTGCGTTTAAACAAGAGCAAAGCGAGTTTTGGTATGCGTGGCGATGACTGATATTGAACTGGCAAGGAGAGTTACCTTTTGAGACTGCCAAACATTAAATATCCTCCCAGGCACACTTATATAATGTTGGTGCAGTTAGAATTCAAACGTTATTCAAGCTAAAGAAAATGTTTTGCATAAATATTCCTAAATGAAGTACCATCACTTAGTATAAACTAAATAAAATAAGTACGTAGTATTCATTGCAAAAATGTTCATATTTCTTTCTAATATCAAACCTTTCGGATTGAGTAGTGTTAGTATTAAGATTAAGTCTTACGTCTGAAATTTGGAATTAGGGGACATATATTATACAATACCATTCTATAAAAATATAGTTTGCTATAAAGCTTACTCAAGATATCTTTGGGGTACATCGCTTAAAAAAGCAAAAAACGAGCTCTCTTAAAAAAACTAATACTTTCGCCAATCGTTCTTGTATCTATTTATAAGATATGGCAGTATACTAAAATTTTTAAATTTTTTAACTTGATCAATATGTAAATTGGTTAGAAAAACAATATAATATATTAATGCGACACTTTAAAGATGTTCATTGACTAAGCATTAAACACGTTATTGGAAGAGCTTTGTCTAAAAATCTTGGAAAACTAATTTAAAACCTGCTTAAAAGAAGGTAAAACAAATATTGTTTATCTAAACTATTTGTTGACCTATATGAATGTATAACTTAAAAATACAGGGCTTTAAGAGTTTAACTGAAATATTAAGATAACAATACAGACAAAATTTTTGAGGATTTTTTTTTATTTGACTATATATTTTAATGAAGGTTCTCATTAAGAAATATTTAAAAACTACACTATTATTAAATTATTTTTCAATCGTTTTTTGGGCACTTTGAGATATAGTAGGCTATATAGTACACCGATGCAGTCAACTGCGATACATGTGTTGGCTGCATTAAAAATATGGAGCTTTGCCAAATTCCTTGAAGATAGACTGGCCAAGTTCACATGGGCTCTTAAATAGATAGTTGGAAAGTATAAAACTACAAAGCTCTCGCTTGTTGAAGTCGTTAAAGCATAAAATGTGTTTCCTTCCAAATGTTGTACGTTGTGCAGTTGTCAGGCCTTCGTTTTGCATAGGCCAGCGGCGGTACAATGTTGCGTATGAGCAATGCAAAAGCGAAGCAAATTAACCAAACGATTTTACGACTGCTTCAGGCGCACTTCCAACCTGGCTTTTATGAGGCTAGCAGCAGCAGTTGGCACCTGAGCAATACTAGAAATGAAACTGAAAATGTCACAAGAGACTTTTTATACTCGTTCACCAAGGGAAAGGAGTATATACGGTTTGCGCAATGTCCGTCTGTTTGTCCGCCTGTAGGCGTAAAGATTTGCTAAAATGTACATATTTTCCTCAGATATAAAGCTAGAGAGACCAAATTTTTGCAGACCGAATAAATTTGTCCTTTAGATTGATTTTGATTTTAAAATTTTAATTTTATTTTCTGGTTAAAAAAAGTAAAATTTTAAATGTATAGCTTGAATCGATTGTGGTTGATAGAATCAACATTAAATACTTATTACAATGTGAACAAGTATGGCTCTGTCGGTTACACCCGACTGCAACGTTCTTACTTGTTTATGCTGCACTCTCGGAACATCCAAGGCGAAAACTTCAGTTTCGCAGTTCTTTACGATGGCAAAGTTTGAAATTAATTTCAGTTTTTTTTTAGTATTTTTATTAAAGATTTGTTAAGTTTACGCATTAAATGAGTTAGGATTGGGTTCAGTCTGTCGTTAAGTCCTTTAGAATGTTGCTTTCGAAACCAATTCATACTATTTAAACACAGTAGTTAGTTCAGCTGCTTACTCGATAAATTCTCAAACATAATAACAGATACGAGTGAATTAATATTTCAATTAGTTTCTTCTTATAATTTCAAGTTAATTCATCTTTTAAATAAAACAACTATAGATAAATATATACCTGCTGCCATTTATCTATCGTTATTTTAAAGAGCATAAACGTGGTAAATGCTTTGGGATCTGTGCAGGAAATTGTTGTTTCAGGATGGAATTTAACTTCATTAAGTGCCACAAAATTCCAAACATTTCAAGTCGAATTTAACTTTAAACTTATTTCAAGCGCATCGAATTCGATATATCCCTTATTTAACTGCACTTAATAAATCGTTTATAAATAAAACAAGGTCTTTAATTGACCCTCAGTCCGCGACTTTAAATTAAAAAGGCCGTTGCATAAAGTACGCTTAGTTTTTCTGCCTCACTCTTTGTTTTCCTGCTTCTACCAGTTAAATTGGCCTAATTGCCGCTGTGGGCGTGGCAATTGAGCAGTTTAAATATTCACACGCCCCGTTGCCACGCCTGACGTTGGGCCTGGGTGTATTGAAAAGCGTCTACGGAAATTTCGACATCGCATCGTTTGTCGTGGCTGCCTTTTCTCAACTTTCCTTTTTTGTTTTTGTTGTTTATTTTTTCTGCTCGGTTTTCTGTGCTTTATTTTTTTTTTGGCTCGTTTAGTTCGTTTGCATTTTCTTTGCATATTTATGAGGGCGACGCCGGCGTCGACGTCGACGTTGACGTCGAGCGGCCCTGCGCTTATCGCTGTTGCCGTTGCGGCTGATGTTCAATAACCCACAGGAATGTGAGGTGTGTGGGGTAGGTTGGGGTGGAGGGGAAGGGGGCTTGAGTAGGTTGGGTGCCAGCTAAAGTCCTCTGACGGATCAAGAGTTTCGGCAGCAGACAATAAAATAAACAAGTTAGAATGTGCGAGTGGTGAGCGTGGTCGCATAGCAGATACCCTGTAACCATAATGTATTTTGTGTTCGATTGCTCTGAAATTAAATCCGCATATAAATCCGCAACTGCCTGTATATGCCACACAAATTACAATATAATATTTTAGATCAAGTTAAATATTATACAAAATATGGTTTTTGGTGTATTTATTTTATAAGTTAATATGCATATGATTTGATTTATTTATTTTTGAGCAATTGGATAACATATCGAAAGAACGTAAATTTGTGCTCCTAAATCATTAATCCCTTTGCCAAGTTAGTTATTCTTTTTATATCGGATGAGTAGAAATGCTTTAAAAACAAACATATTTTAAATGTATGGGGTCAATAATTAATAAATACACTTTATGGCGTGCTAAAAAAAAATATATATATATAAAAGAAGTTAAGTTGATTTTCACATATGATAGTCAAAAAAAAAACCCTTTCCATGTGCATATAATCAATATACCCTGTCTCGAACATTTTCAATGGGTGCAAAAAGCAGCAGGCGGCTGCTGAGGCGCGGCCGGCGGGTGGCAGGCAGCGGTGAGAACTGATAAGTTAGAAGTGCGGCACGTAGCAGCATCCTGAGCCGGCAGTGCAGCGTTTTTTATTGCTAAAAATACACACACACACACACAAACACACACGGAGACAAAGAGACATGCTGAAGCTACTGGGACGCTGCTTGTGAAAGCCTCAAAACTGCCGCAGAAGCCGAGCCGAAACGAGCCGAGCAAAGCCGAACCGTGCTAAGCCGAGTTGCGTCGCGTCGCGTCGCGTCGCGTCGCGTCGAGCGCAGAGCACGTGCTCGCTGCCGCTGAGCAACAAATGCCGACAGCAGCGCCGACGCCGACGCCGACGTTGTCGTCGGCAGCGCTGCGCGCATGAACACCAACGTCTGTCTGCAGCGCTGAGAAGCGAAACTTGTTGAAATTTCGAATAGCCAAGCACTGGAAGTTCGAAAATCTGAAACACAAAATAAAGCTCGGCGTGCGAAAGCTAAAGGCAAAGCTTTACATAGAGGGCGCCAGTGTGTGAGCTGTGACGTCACGGCCCAAACACTTGACCTTAGCAAGCTCATTGACGCCCTCGAAAGCTCAGCGGCTGATCGACAGCTTTCTTCACGCGAAAAGCTGGCGACGTCGCAGTCATCGCCCCACTGTGCGTCGCTGTGTCAATGTCCCTTGAACTTTGCACAGGCCAAAGTTCCCCATTTCACAGACGCACTTGAAACGGGGTCACGGGGTCATTGTGCGTGACGTCAGCGCCTGACCTCAACTTAATTCAACTCATCTCTTGACATCGCAATGCACTTGCCTAACACGCTTCCCTTCTCTTCTCCTCTTCTCTTTGCAGGTGAGTTCTTGAACCAATACACGCATTTATTTTAAGAGCAAAATCGAGCGAAAGCGATGTGCCTGCGGTTTGTGTCTATGCTAAGGGCTGCAAACGTTGTTGCCGCATACGGTGAATGACAGAATTCTTGGTATGCCCCTCATATATTTCTACCATTGCAGAGTCTGTTCCAATTTTGTGAAACGCATTTACGGGATAGATGTACTTTGTATACACATCTATTAAGTTCATTTTTCTTATTTTATTGGAATTTTTTTAAGTCGGAAGAGCCCTAAATATGGCCAAGGTACATGCTGCAGTCCATTTGTTAAAATGAAATGTTGCTATGCCAATGTTGCAGAGGCAATATTCCATAGCAGTGATGTTAAAGCTGCGATATTTTTTTTCTACCTTATAATCTTTATTTTTTGATATCTTAAAGTTAAATGAAGTTATATATGTATCGACTTTTAGGAAAGTTTAAGCTAAACCTAAAGTTTTGCGTCCTGTATTACTATAAAAGCTGTTGACAATAAACACAAAGGTTATTTAAGATATTTGGGTCAGTAGTCTTTTGGATTTATTTAAATTAACTAGCAATGCAATTTAGACTCCTCTCTGCGATTCTCATGATATTATTCGTTCTTTTACTCGCTCTCCCTCCATCGCTTATACTTTTTATTCACTCTATCTCTTTCTCCCTTTCTCTCTCTCGCTCTCGAACTTTTTGTTTCGCTATCGACTGTTCTTTTACTTCCTCTGTGTGTTTATGTTAATACCCTATTATTAATAAACGACGAAACTTTCCCTCTGTCTGTATTAGTTATAGAGTGCAAATGTAATGTAATAGCGATATTCAGTACGGATTAACACCAATATTTTGCATTGTTATATTCGGTTGTGATACATGTTGCTCTTCCTTGTTGACATGCTGCTGACGTGTGGCTATATTAAGTTGCTGTTGTTAAGTTATAGCGATATATTTAGAAATATGCTACTATTAAAAATCCAAATGACACGTTGCTTTAAAATCCTGCCACAAATGGCAGCGATTCAATGTTGCTTCAACTAGTCATATTTCCAGCGCACCGTGGCTAATACGACGTGTTTTCCCTTTCGCTGTTTTCGTGTCATGTTTTTAGGCTTTCGTTTTGCCCATTGTTCATCGTCGCTGACACTGGCACTGGCTGCCTATAAGGGTTATGGTGGCAATGCTGACGTCACAAACATTAACAAAAAAAAAAAAAAAAAATGGAAAAGAATGCAACTGCAAACAACGGTACAGGAGGGCAAAATTCGAACGAGTCGTTGCACCTGCTGCATGCATCAATCAAGTGCGCAGATTCGATCGATCAATCAATCGAACACTTGTCGAACAAACAAATAAGCAAGCGAAATACCAAACGCCAAACGCGAAAAGACTCAATTAAATGCGCCTCAAAACAAGAAAATTGTATAAACAATGGGCTCTACGCACGCGCCCCCTCCCCGAACGCGGCCCCTCCGCTGACCATGGGCGGCGGTGCGTATGGAAGATGCGCTGCTAATGATCCATTCGCATCAACAACAACTCGTTACTCATGTTAGCAAAATTATAAAATAAAACTGTTTTAGTTGGAAATGGGCGGCCAGCAGATACCCTGCAACTAGCTTTCAACTGGGTGACATGGGTTTTGATATGTCTAAAAATAGTTTAATTATCTAAATTTTGAAAATTTCACTCTACAATTTAATACAAAAATTTCAAAAATTCAAAATTCTGTATTCACTTTTGGTGTCTTTTTGATTATGGAATAATCATTTTCCAACAATATTTCTTAAGACTGGTTCATTTTAATTCTGAAAATATTTTTTTTTTACAATTTACAAAAATAATGGAAGTACATTTCCGGAAGGTAAAGCTGCATTCATAAATAAAATCAGAACATAAAAGAACGTATATTTAAAACTTGATACATTTATTTAGCTATGTATTTATATATAACTTATACTGTATGTTCATTATTGTACATGTTACATGCACTTGCTTCACTGCAATATACCCCTTTTGTTTTCATATACATTTTCGTAAGGGGTATATAAAAACAACAATTTTCCTATTTGGTTAAAATCACTTTTCTGGCAAAAATCAACAGCTATCAATCGCCAATGCTTGAAAATGAAAATGCATTAAAATACATTTTTTTTTTGGCATTTCACGAGACGTTTCGCAGCCCCCCCGCACTGTGCCCCACCCCCCACACCGACCGAACAACTCAATCTGCAATCTGAAGGGGACGTCAGAATTTTCGGCTTTTGCTTTTGAAATAAATAAAGAGGCGCATTAAAAACGATATTGTCGACAATTGACGAAAACAAGGCAACAGCGCGTCGTATCTATGAGATACGTATGTATCTATGTTTCACACAAGAAATAAAAAACTTGTATCTGAGCATCTTTTAAGCAGCTGAGCAGTCTGAATGGGCCGTTGGCCGTTTTACGCAATGCGCTCGTGGCTTTTGAGTGTGTATTGAAAAGAAAAGCGAGTGAAGGTCGCTTTTCCTCTGCTTATTGTTGTTGCTATAATTGGTAATTGTTGTTGTTCTAGTTGTGAATGCTATAACGCATTAATAACTAAGTACAACGTGCTGAAAGATTTATCTGCTAGGACTCAGCACTCGCCTCGCAAAACTTCCCCACAACGTCTTCATCAATAACCTCATTATTAGGTATAAGTTGCTGATGCCGCTGCTGTTTTTGCCTCTTCTTTGTTTGTTTCTGCTGACGTTTGCATCTAAAGCAGATACGATAAATTTATCATATACTATCAAAAAATAAATAGTGCAGTAAAATGCATTCGGCAATTTCTGTAATTGCATTTTGCGTCATTTGTTTAGCGAGATCGTTTTAGCTGAAGGTTCAGAACAAGAAATTGCCTTTCATAGCTTCAGAAACTTTTTGCAGCTTAATCTCTAATTAAAAAAAAAAATAAAATAAAATAAAATGAAATAAAAAGAAAAACACAAAGGTGAACTTTTGTTTTAACAAATGTTGCGCAAAACTTTCTTCATTTGCGACATTTGATTTAAAATCAACTTTTTTGTATAATCGATACAATTTCCAATTGAGTTTAGTTAATGTTTAAATTGGGAAATAAATTATGTCGACATGCTTTAGTTGCCAAGTTTAGTTCAATTTTACTTTGTTGTATTATCGATGATTGCCTCTGACGAGAACTAGTTGGAAATCACTGAGTAAATTCGTTAAGGCTTACTTTGGATGCTCGCAAAAAATGTCTGCATAAGATTAGTTTTCAAATGTGCATTTGTTTTAGGTAAAGGGTATATTAGTCATTGCCCTGTAAATAAATTTATCGCTTATCGTTATAGAAATCAACACTTATTTTCTTCTTTTATATGTGTACAAGTTTTTTATATAAACAACTGTTGCTTTTTAAAAAATCATCAGAATTTACTTATGTAAATACAATTTATAAATATAAATCAATATAGTTAAACATAAAATTAAATCATGAGCGACTTAACCATTCTAAAAAGCTTTTACTTAAAATAAATACGATATAAAGTTTAATTCACTCGACAACTTGTGCCCATGTTGCGTCAAGGCCGAGGCCTTTGTCCCGAAATGCAGCTGTATTGCAATTGGAGACAGGTGGGCAAGGCCGGTCGCCATTATTATTATTATTATTGTTATTGTTTTTTTTTTTTTGTTGTTTCTCTCCGTTCATGCGTGTTGGCAGTTCATAAAAAACTAACTATACGAGTGTTTTGTGGTTTTGATTTATTTAATGAGTTCAATTATTTGAGCGTTGCGGTGCTGCCAACTTGTCTTAACCAATTGACTTTAATTTTTGCTTTGTTTTTTTTTTGTTTTGTGAAATGATCAGAATTTTGTGAAACTGTGAGCCCATAGAAATAATTTGCTGATGAATATTTAATCATCTTCTATATATTTAATTCTATATTCTTAATTGTATTGATATACAAAGTTAATGGTGATTCTGAACAATTGTTAATGCAACAAAATTATTTCAAAAAATATTGCTTGTATAAAATACGAAATACTCTTTACACGAACTTTTAACTTTAATTTAAGCATTTAAAAAACATTTGTGTATTTCTGTGAGCCACTTTCTGCTCAGAAACGAAAGCACTATTTTATATGGCAGCTATAAGTTTTGTATGCTCTCAGGCTATCGCCACTTAGCCGTGCAAAATATATATCATTAATATCCGACTGCTGTTTTTATTTTTTGTGTTTTAAATATACCCTTGTTTTTGTCAAATAAACTTTCTGCTACTAATAAAAGACGAAAGTAAGACAGCTTTAGTCGGAAACAGCCGACTATGAGATACCCTAAGCCTAGCTGGAAGATGTTGTTTGCACTGCTTATGTTTGCACTGCTTATGCTTACACTGCTTGCGCTGTTGAAATTTGCTCAATATTAACATATTCAGTTGAACCAATGTTATTAATGTGGATTTTTATCGATTTTAGAAAAAAAGCTGAGAGTAATTTGTTTTTTAAAATAAACTTGTTATGCAGTTGCCAAGAACGAGTCTGAACTCGAAAAGCTGACGTCTCTATATGGACTGATGCACAGACATGGCCAAATCAACTGGGATGTTGATCCTGATCAAGAATATATATAATTTATTACCTAGTTAAATGGGAAGAACGTGACAATTATTTTAAAAGAAAAAATATATTTTTTTTTGGTATTATAGATTTGTTTTTCCAGTACTTTATACTCATAAATCGGTGCAAGTTGCATTGTTTCTTTATTTTTTGAAGATCGGATAAACTTTTGCCGCATAAACGTATTATTGTGCACTTTTAGCTGATTTCTGCGGCCGTTGGCCGTTGACGTTGGCTGCTGCAAAACAATTTGCGTGAGAGCCAAAAAAAAAAAGAAAACACTTTTCACACACAAATACACACACACACATACACACAGTGAGTGCTGCTCAGTAGAGCGACATGCGCTGGATTTGCTCAAAAGCGTCTCCGTCGCTGCTTGCCTGCCTGTCTGCCCCGTACACGTAGCCGTGTCCGTTCCGTGGCCAGGTTCCGTAACCGTTTGCAGTCTCTGTCGCAGTCGCTGCCACAGCAGGCGCTGTCGCTGCCGCTGCTGCCGCCGGCGCTGGCGATCTTCAGTAACGCGCTCGCCGGTGA
Organism: Drosophila melanica; assembly: GCA_004143765.1. Lineage (NCBI taxonomy): Eukaryota > Metazoa > Arthropoda > Insecta > Diptera > Drosophilidae > Drosophila > Drosophila melanica. The sequence goes on from SCDT01000464.1 coordinate 10,413, forward strand.
ACGCTTCGCACTTGCCACACAATCGCAATCCGTCAGCAATTTTTCCAGTGCGTTTTTCTGCCTATTTTCGTTTTCTACGATTTTTCTTGATCATTTTTTTTTTCTGTTTTCCATTCTATTTAATTTTTTTTTTTTTTGTATTGTGTGTGAGTGCTCCACCGAGAGAGAAAAGTTGGCCCACGGTTTGTGCAGTGTTGTTAATACCACTAACTGGCGGCAATTAAGCCCCAAAGCAAATGATGTGAAAAGTGTCGCCAATGACGTCGCTGCCCGACCACCAATCCCCCCGCCCACCCCCGCCTTCAACTGTGAAAAAGTCTGCCTGTG
>SCDT01000464.1:11826-49986 GCA_004143765.1 Drosophila melanica
CCGCCCGCCTCATCGAGTTGCCACACGTTGTGGTTTGCTTTTTTTTCTGTCTGCTGCTACTGCTGATGCTGATGCTGATGCTGCTTCAGTTGCTGATTCTATTCTTTATCGTCCTCCACTTCTTCAGCTGTTGCTGTTTAGTGCATTAAAAATTTTAATTTTATTATTTTCTAAATATTTACTTAGGATGGGCAAATTCCACTTTTACGATCTAGCCCATTGCGCCCACCATACGAAAGAACATATATTTCTTCATTCTATTTTTTATTCTTTCTTTAATTTCTGCATATTTTAATTATTTTATCATTAAACTATCAAATAAAAGCTGAAAACACCCCAAATGGAATGCCTTCTCTTTCCGTCTCGCCTTTTCGATATGTAATTGCCTTTCGGTTTGTTTCGCATACTTCATGTGAGTCGATCGCGTGTTATCGCTGTATTTAAAATAGTTCTGTGGAAATATTCAAAATAAAAATCAATAAAAATACAAACGTAAACAGTAAAAGGTAAAAAAAAAACATAATAATAACAAAAGAAAACAAACATAATTTAAGTGTGCATAAACACTCGGTCCAAAGTGTTTTATTTGCAGCACTTAGGATTATGCTTAAATAAATTAAGTGAGGTTAGGTTTGGCGAGGTTGAGTGAGGTTAAGTGCGGTTAGGTTGAGTGAGGTTATGTTTAGTGTGATTTGGGTAAATTGAATCTGGCTAAGTAAGATACGATTAGTCAAAGTTTGATTGGGTTGTATAAGCTTAGGTTAGAAAAGATATGTTTAGGTTAGATTCGATTGGGTTAGCTAAAGCACGATTAGGCGAGATTAGATTAGCTTAATTAAATTTATTATGTGGCGAACATTGTTTTGATAAGGTTAGAAATGTTTAGGTTAGGCTAGTTATGATAAATTAAAGCTAGGTAAAATTATGTAAGCTAAGGTTAGAAAGGGTAACTTAAAAGTTAATTAGGCTGGAATAACTACAGTTGGATGAGATTCAACTAGGGCAGCCTATAAAAAAAATGTTAAGGTTAGGTTAAGTTAGATTCAATAATGTGATTATGTGAAGTTTGGCTTGATAAGGTTAACTTTGGCGCTATTTTAATTTAAATTAACACAAATTGTGTTAAAAAATGTACAACAGATTCCAAATGCTTATCTTTATTTAGGTTCTCTCCTTTGAATGAAAAGTATTTTATGTTCTTCAAACCTCTCGCTACCACTTGCAACAGCGGCTGCCAGACCGTTGCATGCATTCCACCCCCTTTGGGTAACCTTTCCTTTGAGCTGCAATTGTAAGAAATGTTTCTGTGTTTTATTCACAGAAACTTATATATAAGTTGTGTGTGCTGTGTGCTGTGTCATGTTTTACAGTTATGTTTTGCCGCTTGTCATCATCGATTGCCACTTGCAGCTAATTATCGCTGCCTATGCATAAGGCTAACGTGGCGTAGTTTAAGGGTGCGGGGATGCGGGTTGGCGAATATTGCGGCCGATTATTAAGCACGGACAGCGGCCAAGCGTTTGCCCTTGAGCACGGCTTAAAATGCGCCAACAAGCGCGCGTGCTAGTCGCTCGTGTTAAACCCAACCATCTGTTCCCCTCGCCCCCCTCCAGACTACTCTCTGGCTGCAGCCAGAAATTTACATTTCCGAGTTTTGCGCTCTTATTGCATAGATTTTTCATAGATTTTTTTGTTTTTTGTAAACATTCGTTCACGAAAAGAGTATATTGGGTTTGGCAATGTATATCGATCTCTCCGTCTTTCTGTCCGTATGAAGGCGATTCTCTTGCAACATGTCGTGTTTACTTGCTTAAAAAAAAATATATTAATATATGAAATATGTAAAATATTCCAACACCCATCATGTTATATATTATATATTATTTNTTTATTATTTTATTATTTTTTTTCGAAATTTTCGAAAATTTGAAATTGCGAAATTATGTTTTTGATTGTAATTGTTTTTATTAGTATAAAAAGCAACATAAAACTGAGGCGGTAAAATTGTTGGTCAAAAATTATTCCAAAATTAAAAAGCATTGGACATGTAAAGTTCTCATAACTTTGTCAAAAATTACAGAAATTTTATGATTGATCGCATTTTGGCCATGTTTAATCTTTTTGATAAAGACAATTATATACATAATGGTTAAAAAAAACATAAATGAGTATTGCGGTGTCGGTTACGGCCCACTACAAAGTTCTTTCTTGTTTTTTCTTTTTCGTTTGGCTTTTATTATTGTGCTCTCGCTGCGATAATGAAAGACTCTATTGGGTCAGCTGTTTAGTCATATTTTCAAGACTACAAGCTCTTTCTCGCTTTCTCTCTCCTTCTGTCTTTTGCTCATACTCTCTCGCTGGCTGTTGGGTGTCTCATTTCCGGCTGTGGCCGTAGCCAAGGTGCGTCGAGCAGCCCTCGCCGGCTTGAAAATTAAATTAGAAAAGCAAAACTTGCCCCGCCGATCGCTGAGCCGAGACAGCTGATGCGCTCGGCTGCCAGCAATGTCCGTCCCATCCCTTTCACCCCTCTTAGCGCATAGACAATGCTGCAGCCCCCATTGGAACCGGGCTCGCTGATGGCTTTTGTCACACTTTAAAGTGGCGCGCGCGCCCGTTCACATCGGCGTGCTCGGAAATTTTTTGTAATTGCAGTGCGGGGAGGGATAAGAAACTACAAAGCTGGTGTCGGGAATAATGCACGCGGCGCCTAATGTGCGTTCGCCAGCAGAGATGCGTCACAAGAAGAAGAGGTAACCAGGCAACCACTGATCGAACCAGCTTTAAAGTCAGCTGCAAAAAAAAAAAAAACAAAGGGGGGAAAACAAAAACGAAAGAGTGAAAACATCGCGAGAGACTGTTCTAAAAAAAAAGACATAATGTCAGGTGTCTACATCATTTTTTTCTTATTTCTTCAAATTGTTAAAGTTTGTTTTGTTTTTTTTCCGTTCAATTTATTTTGCATGTGTGTTGCTGGTGTGTGTGATCAAAAAACAATGGCCAATCAGACAAAAGCAGTTTGTCATGCAGGATAACTACAAAATGATGTAAATATCGATTAAATATTTAAATTTTCAAAAATTAAAAGTATCTAAAGCGCTGTGCGGTCTAATAAAGAGGAGCTCTTTGGTTTATATTCAAGAGTGACAATAGACTAGCTAGCTTATGTAGTTATCGATATGTGTTATCGATAGTATCTGTAAACATTTTTGCTGGAGTGTGCTTGCATTTTAGTACATAGTATCGTAATACCTTAACAAAACATCCATATGAATTATTCATTTTTAACAATATTTTGCAGAGTTATCGAAAGTTTAGTCATGGCATGACTTTTGACTGTGATTTGACTACATGATCAAATCGATTTTGTATCGTGGTTTTTTCGCTTAGAGTTTTTAATGCTCAGATCATCGTTTGACTTCACGTTTTGTATAAAATGCTTTTTTGCAACACTGCAAGATACATCTTTTCTTGATATAACTAGTAAAAATTTGAGTCAGTTGAATATTTAAATAATAGTTGTTAAGTAGTTAGTTAGTTAGTTGTTAATTAGTAAGTTAGTAGTTAGTTAAAAAATATATAAAAATAAGAATTCCATTGCTTTATTTTGAAGTTCGAAAAACTGAACAAAGCTGGTTTTTTTATTTAAATAGAAAATCAAGTTCAATCAAGTTTAATTTTTTAACTAAAAACAAAGCTTCATTTCTGATGTTTAATAGAGTATATAGTTAAAATAAGACCAACATTTCTCTACAATCAAAAAAGATGCTTTAATCGTTTCTATCGATATGGGTGATAATAATAATAATAATAATAATTATCGAGTTAAGTTGCAAAACAGATATATTTAAAAATTAAAATAGCAAAATCCGTGAACATTGCAAAACACTGTTTGAAAGCGCGCTTCAGAAACTAACTGTTGGCTCAAATAATATCGTAGAAAGTTCACACAGCGCTTTGACAAAAAGTATGCATTGCTTGGCAGTTGGCTTTTAGCTCTAACTCTAAGTGTAGTTGTAGTTTTAGATGTTTCAGTTACCCCCTCCCCCACTGGTAAGGGGGCCTGTTGAAGTCGGTAAATCTGAAAGTCGTAACCGGAAATATCCGACGGCACGAAAGAACTCCATCAACTGTCGCCGCATGTTGCAGTGGGGCGGGGGGAAGGCGGATGGGGGTTAGTTGTAACCGCACAAATCAACACTCAGCATTCCAGTCCAGGCAAAGTTCTTTTTTGTTAGCGTCTTTGTTTTGGCTGTGCTTAACGAACATTTTTAATTGATTTGCTCGTGTTGTTCGCCTTCACCGTGGCCATGACCAGCTAGCCGACAATCGCATGAGGCGCCCCGCCCTTCGTGTTGCTTGTTTTATGGAGCACACACAACTGCTGTATGCGTGTGTGTGTGTGAGTATGTGTGGTAAGGGGCAGTAGGTGGCTAAAAGACGCCATCAATTTTGTTATTTTTAGCATGAAAATCGTTTTGCCATTGTGTGTGCTGTATGCCAAGGGAGGCGTAAAGGGGGGCAAGTGTATATTTGGGAGGGGGAGTTGCTCTTTGCGTCTGTCAAATGCAGAGCGTCATCCAGAACTGCAGCCGGAGCTCATGCTGTGATGTGGCAGCTTCCCAGCCAGTTGGCTATGAGTCTTGTCGGGTGTCTTCTGCAAAGAGGGGGCGCGTTCCGACTGCTGCGGGCTTATCCATTACGGTTGCGCGGGTGGGCGCTGAGAATTTATTTGTTTGTTTGCTTGACAATTGCTCTAGGCTTTGGATAGAAAACAAGTGACGGTCTGTCGGCTCGGTGGTGTGGCAGGCGGGGGAGGGGGCGTGCCACCGATTTATTTGTCCCATTTGCTGTTGTGGCAACGCTGACAAACAAAAATTTGATCAATATTTTTGCTGGCTCTATCTCTATCTCATTCCCTCTCTCACAATTTGCTCTCTCGCATTTTTTACGTGCCGTGACTGCTGGCGGGCTGCTTATTAGCCATGAAGGTTGCCGCAAATGCAAAACGAACCAACTCGGCAACAAATCAAAAAACGAAAAACAAGAAAAATAAAATTCTTTGCTATGACACTGGCAATCTGCATGGCAGGTAAACAAACACAAACAGATACGCTTTCCATGTTCAGTATGATCCAAACACGTGGCTCTCTCTTTCCCTCTCTCTTCCTCCTACTCTCGCTGTCTCTTTCTCCTTTTCGCTGACACTGCCTGCCGTGTCCCACGTTGCGTATGCGTCATATGAATTCACTAGATTGCGCATGCGACGCGTTGTCAGTGGCAAGCCTCAAGACTGAACTTTGCGAGGCCACAGTTCGTTGGATTTTCTATTTATATGCTATATATCTATAGAAGCTCTATAAAAATCTATATAGATCCATATATTATACCCACTAAATAATCGGTACAAGTTTAGTTGAAGAAATTGACTAAGCAATTTCGTTTTTGTAATTTTAAAAAACTGAGAAAAATAACAATTGTTTATTAAAAAAAAAATATATATATATATACATATATATTTATTTAAGCTACAGTCTTACTGATCTATAATAAATGTGTTTATTTATTATGTTATCATAATATGCGCTATTTTCCTACATCAATTAATTATATTAATATTATTACTTTGACAAAACTTATTTAATTTTCTTTTTAAATATAATTTATAGCATATTTTTTGAAAGTGTTTTTACACAAACATTGCTTTATTTTAAGTTCTAAAATGAAATTGCCATGATTTGGTGTTATGCCAAATAGGAATGGTCCAGTCGAGGCTACCTGACTAGGAAATACTCTGAGCACTTTAATACGTTAACGAAAGTGCATACAGAAAAAATTAAAATTTTGCATATTGCAATCTCTCTCTATGAACTTGTAGCTTAAAACATAAATAAAACTATTAAATGATGGTTTTCTAAGCATATCTTGAGCAACCAAATTTGATTGAGTCTGTTTCCGTAAAGCATTCGAAGATCTAGATCATTTCTATTATTTTAGTTTGTTCATATTAATGAAATACATTTTATAATCATCATATAAATAATAAAATTTAAAAAAAACAAAAAACAATAAAATTATAAGTTTTTCAAGAATAAAGTTACCAAAGTGCAGCCCAAATGCAGCCGTTGACTAAAGTGCTGTTTTTTCATTTGAGTTCAGGGTTTCTCCTTATCAGGCACTCCCGACTCTCACATTTTTTAAATTATTTATCTCTATTATTATTATTAATAAATTAATTTGTCAGTTTTTACTTATTTGATTATTTAACATATCTATTTATTTACTTATGTTTACAAATTCTAAAAAGGCTTTTTCTACAATTTGCTTCGGGGAATATTAGCTAGGAAAATATTTGTTATCGTTGTCTAACTGTCTATGTAGGGGGTCAACTGGTGCCATGTGGCGTCTGACTGTCAAAACAACAGCAGCAGAAGCAGCAGCGTTTGTTTTTGACAATGTTGCAGATGTTGTTGATTTGACCTGCAGCAGCAGTGGCAGCAGCAGTTTGCAGTTGAATAAACGACTGCTTTATGGCAGCAGCAGCTGCTGCACACAAACTAACACACACACACGTATATATTTGTAGTATTAATCGTCACACACACACACACAGAAAACTGTTACGAAATCAAAGAAAAAAAAGAGCAACTGCTGTGACGCGCATGGAAAGGATAATGGGGAATAGGAGGGGTCGGGGGAAGAGGACGCGGACGTGAACGCGGACGAGGACAGCAACGATGAAAAACAGGCGGGATTGCCGCACGATTCGCTAAATCCGAATTGAAATGTTGCCGCCTCGGCTGGCAGTCACAACAGCAGCAGCAGCAACAACAACAACAACACAATAAACTAGCAACAACAATAATACATTAGTTACAGTTACAGTTTTGTCAGAGTTCACGAGTTGCCAGCCGATGAGTAGCCGAGCTGAGTTAAAGTCGAGTGTATGTGTGTGTGTGTGTGTGTGTGTGTGTGTGTGTGCGAATGTGTTGCTGGTGTGTGTTGCTGCTGCTGCTGCAGCGCGGCATTTAGTTAAGTTAGCCATGAAGTGAACTCAACTGAACCGAAACACTCCCGAAATTGAGCCCGAACACGACAACAACTACAACTAAGCGAATGTGTGTGAGTGTGTGTGTGTTTGTGTGTGTGTGCTTCAAGTGGTTTGTCTGCTGGCTTTTGGCTTAGATTTCTGGCCAATTGTTTGGCATTTTTTGAAGAAGTCGCAACGCTGGCAGACAGCGTGAGTCTGGCCCCAGTCCCAAAACGCTCGACTAGCGCAGTTCGAGTTGGCCAACTCGTCGGCCCAGTTAACGGCAAAAGCAGCTAACAACGCGACGACTTCGTGCGTGTGCGTTTGCCTGCCTCTCGCTCGCTCGCTCACTCGCTCGCTGGCGTTCTCTTACTCGCACAAACACAAACTCGCATCAACTTCGTTGCTGCTGCTGCTGCTGCTGCTGCTGCGGCTGCGGCTGTTGGCGCTGTGGCATTGTCAACAACGCGGCGCAGAGTTCATACAATTGTAGCACGCGGCGCGTTAAGCACGTGGCTCTGATTGATAACAGCGGTCAGGCGGTGGCCCAGGCAAGCGAGTGGCAGGCGAGTGTGTGTGCGTGCGTGTGTGTGGCAAGCTGAAATAACAGACGCAGCAGTGCAGGGCAGCCGTGCAACACTCAATTCAGTAATTGTTTTTGTTTTTTTTTTTTTACACATTTTTTGCGATGAATTTGAAAACAACTTGCGAAAAGTTCGCGCTTTTGTGAGTGTCTGTGCCAGTGTGCGTGTGTCAAATGCCTTATCAATGCACTACCAACACTGTGATAAACTAGTGGCCTACCACCAAGCAACTAAACACTTTTTTTTTGCTGTGCAACAGTGCAAAGTGCAGTGAAATGTACACGAAACCTCATGTGTTTATCAACTAAACCTTCAAAAAAAATTAAATACGTACACAGTTAAAAAAATCAAATAAATTACTTGCAAAAGTGATATAAAAAAAAGGATATTCAGATTTTAAGCAACATTTCTATAAGTAAAAAATATTTGTGAGATATATACAAAGATAAATTCAAAACATTTGTGGAATGAATTTGCGAAATGAAATAAAATAATTTTAAACGACGTAAATTAATTTCAAATACAAATTGAAAAGTAAATTACAAAACATAACGCAGATTAGCTTCGAAACAAAATTATCATTAAATTTGAAAAACAACTAAGCTTGAAGCAATAATAATAAAAAAAATTGCACACAACAGCAAAGTTATTAACTAATGAAAAAAATATAAACTTAAAAATTTTAAAAATAATATGCAAGCTTTTAAAATTGCTTAGTCGTTATATATTACATACAACTATTAAACAATAAAATTAAAAATAGTTCAAAATTCAATACGAAAAAACTGTTATGAAAACTCTTAAAAATTTTTAAAATTCAAAATTATAAAATATTTAATTGAAATAAATAAGTGATAAACATTTAAAATAAGTAAATAAAGAACATTAAAAAGAGAATAACAAATTAATTAATGAATCGTGAATAAAATTATTATGCAACTTTAACACCAATTTCGAAACCTTTTAAATAATTATCAATGAAAAGCATAATTTAAGAAACCAGACACTTTCCACTAAAAGCTTAATCAAAATTAAAAACAACACAAAGTAATTAAAGAATTTATTTTTAACCAAAACAAACACAAAATACAAAATTTGTTTAAGAAATATAAAAATATATATAAATTTACAAGCATTTTGGAAGCACTTAAAAACAAAATGTATATCTTTTCATTGTTTTAATAAACAATTTGTACACTGCAAGAAAAACATTGAATATCAATTTATAAAAACAAAATAGTTCAAAATTTTGCATCAATCGGTTTCAAATTGTGCAACAATGAGTGCAAGCAATGGCAACAACAACTGTAACAGGAATGGCAACAGCACTGAGCGTGAGCAACAGCAGCAGCCACGAACAGCAGCAGCAGCAGCAACAGCTACCAGCAACAGTCGTCAATATGTGGATATTGCAACAGCAACAACAGCAACAGCTGCTGCGCAGCCACGACCCGCAACGGCGCCAGCACGCAGCAGCAGCAGCAGCAACAACAATAACAGTTTACCATTGAGCAGCAGCAATTTAAACAACAGCAACAATAACAACAACAATGGGCACCAGCCCAGCAACAACAATCACAATAACAACGAGAACAGCAACAGCAGCAGCCTCGTTGTGAGCGGCATTGCAGCCACCGCCGCCGCCACCGCCAGCAGCAGCAGCAACAGCAACAGCACCACAGCAGCAACAAGCCATAGCAGCAACAACAATCACATTTATGTGAATCCGCACAGCTATGACAGCAGCAGCACCACCGGCAGCGGCAACATTAGCGGCTCGACGGCAATCATGCTGCCGCTACCGCTCACATTGCAGCTGCTGCCCGACAGCAATCAGGGCACCAGCCACAGCAACAGCAACAGCAATGGGCTGAGCTTGGGCGCCATCAGTCGACCGGCGACATCGACAACGCTCAGCACGCTGAATACATATCTGTTTCCGTGTGGTGCCGACTCGGCGGGCACCATCGGTGGTGGCACCTTCAACGGCAGCGCCAGCTGCGATCTCGACAGCAACTTTAGCCAGATGGTTGCCGGCGGCAGCGAGGTGGGCAGCTCGGCAGCGCACAGTCCCTGCCCGGTGGCATATTCGGGCGGTGCAAGTGGAGCGGCCGGCGGCCTGGGTCTGGCCGTCAACTTCGGTGGCTTCATCAACAAGCGGCGCCTGCGCAAACTGTTCGGCGTGGGCGGTGCGGCAAATGGTGACGGATATGCGCCGTACGGCTCGGCACTGCGGCGGCGCAGCTCGCACATGGTCCAGTTCCACAAGAAGAAGCAGCAGCTGGAGCAACTGGAGCAGCAGCAGCGCATTGCGACGGTCGCCTCCGCGAATGCGGCGTTTCTTGAGCGCAGGGAGCAGCAACAGCAACAACAACATCAGCAGCAGCAGCAACAGCAGCAGCAGTTGCAGCTGCAGCAACAGCAACCAATGTTTCTCCTACCACCACAGCCGGAGCCAAAGAAGAAGAAGAAGCCGCACGGACCACCGGCCCAGGTGAGGCAACAGGCCTCGCGCACCATGGACGATCCGATGATGAATCGGCCGCGCAAAAATATGCCAGCCACCAGCAAGAAGAAGGACAAGGACAAGGAGAGGGAGAAGTACAAGGACTATGGCTATGAGAAGTACCCAAAACAAGCACAGTTCTTAACACAAACTTTAGATATCAAACGAAACGCAGCTGATATACTTATATATATTTATATATAGATATATTTTGGATTTATTGTTTCTTTCTCTCTTCGTTTGCTAAGTATTTCTCGTTTTATTTTGCTTTGGCAGCAATTTGAATAAATGATTTTTTAAAGCAGATCAAAGTTTGCGGTTTTCTTTGCTTATTTTCCTCCCATTTCACTGCAGCTTCAGCTTTAGCTTCTCCTCCGCTCGCATCTGCAATGCAATTATGAAACATCATTATCATCATTCACAGAGTATTTTGGCTTTGCACAGCATTTATATAGAGTTCAGAGCCTGATTTATCGATCCATAAACTGCGCATACAATTTTATTATAAAATGTGCATTTGACATATATTGTATTATAAAGCAAGTACAACTAAATTTAATGTGCTTGCTTGAACACCTGCTCTAATATATTTGATAAAAAAAAAGTGTTGGCATCTACACTTACAAATCTATTTCACAAACTCAGCGAATCAAGCGACTAAAAGAGCTGGCCACTTTGCTGATTGTGCTGATATCCGCTATATAAAAAACTTATTTTATTTTAATATATATTTTAATGCAAAGCTTAAATATTCGCAAACTGTTTTAACTAAACTTTTTTCAATAAATGGTCCCAGTGATCTGTGACTAAATGACTTAACAAATTTGATAGCTATATTTATATATTTTTTTAATACTTCGAATTTAGAAACTCTTTTTTATAAACTGCAAGCAAGAGTCTTGGTTTGTGGGAGATCTTTAAAGAGAGATCTTTAAAATGTTTCATAAATATATTAAATACACACATAAATAGTATGGATTAATTCTTCAAACTGTGCTAAAAAAAAAGAACCTGCATTTTTTACTCAGTGCTTACCGTAGGGTATTTTTGCGTGTGTAATGCTCACCGCACATCATTGTGTATGCGTAGTGCCAGCAAAAGAAAAAAGCTGCGACTGCGACTGCGACGGGTTCAACATGCCAAGTCCGAGTCGTTGCCCTGTCGCACTGAGACAACGACTCCGTTATGGCAGTCACTTCCGTCTACTGCCAGCCAGTTGTCTTCCTTTTCGTTCATCTCATTTTCTGCTTCCTATTTCGCTTCTTTAGCCAGATTTTACAGCCGGCGCCGTCGGCGTCGCCATTGTCGCAGCCAAAAATCGCACAAATATCCGATTCGGTGCCAGAGTCAGCAGCACAAATAAAACGAATGTGCGTAGTCATCTGTGCGACTAACTGGAGCCGGCATAACTCAACCCCACACACACACACACACACACACACACATAAACACGCACACGCACAGCATTTACAGTTGCTAACGCTGTTGGGCAATGCTTCATTACGCATACGCCGTGTTGCATAAGACAAATTATTGAAATTATTGCGTTACATTGTGTAAGTGCGTGTGTGTCCAAGGTCAAAGTCAAGGGCCTTTAGCAGAAAGGTGTTAAATTAAAAATCTTCTTATCTCAAGATTCGATTTCGATTCATGTTGGGATTAATGTTATTTAATTTTAATTTTACAAAATCCCGAAACACGATATAAGACAAGATATAAGAGTTTATTACCAACAAATATAACATCTTTCTAAAGTAATCGCTATATTTATCACGGTATTTTATGGGGCTTTTACAGTTAGCTTAATAACAAACCTAAATGTTATTTATGTGCTTAACCCAAAGCAATTTAAGGGTTACGCACGTGATGGATTTATAACTTTTTTATCTGCTTTTGTTTTTGAATTTTACTTTTATAATTTATTTCTTGATTAACATCAAGAAATCCGAGTTCTGGTTCCTATGTTGATGTGAAGACAACGGAAAGTAGCAATAATAAAAAGCTTGTTTGTTGGTTTGTTTGTTTTTATCTTCTTGAATTGGTTTTATATTTTGTCACGAAATGTGTAACAAATAAATAATGACGGCCTTTAAGCCTTATATATATTCTTGATCAGTTCCAATGAAATTGAACATAAGTAAGTCCTTTTGTTGCGGCAGTACATATGTCCAGATCGGACCACTTGATAAATATGTGTTATAGCAAGGATCGGTCGATAAATGGGTGCTTGTATTACAAACTTATTTGTTTTTCAACATTTCAGCAACATATAGCCAAATCGATCTACTAAATGCATATTATCGCCTAAAAGTGTAGAAGTTTGACGAAAATGTAATTTATATTTTATGTGAAAACACAGTTAACTACCGATATCAAGCGCTTATCTTCTATATGTTTCTTTAATGTGCTTTTATTTCTTTGAAAAATATCAAGCAAGTAGGAATGTTGCGGTCGCGTGTAAACAACTTCGCACTACTCGTTTATAGTAAAATAACAGAAGACTGCTTTTATCATAAAAAAAACCGTCAAATTTGTGGGAGATGTATATTTTTTTGGCTTACGTGCCTGCCAGATAATTAGATTCCATCGAATCTGTGTGCAGCTTTAACACTGAGGAAGATATACATATACATATATATATATTAAATTAAATCAAAAACTCGTAATCCTTTTTCAAAACTTGGTAAAAACACCAAGTTTAAAGTCTTAAATATTTTAAGAGACAGAAGAAAAGCCAATATACTCTTTTCACTTGCGTTGACGAGTATAAAAACAATTATCCAATGTAGATTGACAGAGAATGAGGGCATGTGTACAAAAGTCAATGACGTCTCGGGCTTTTCTTAGTTAGATATTTAAATTGGGTTTGCAATTTCTGGCTTTGATATGAAAGGAAAATGATTATTGCTATTAAAAATGCATAAAGCTGTGCGCTCTACAGCAACCCCAAGAGCTTTTTATTTTGCCCAATTTAATAATAATTGCCGTTGGCCGCTAAGCTTTACCGCTGCTATAATTTTGCTTTAATATTTCATCGGCTGGCCGATTTCGATTTATGCATTAAACAAAATAATTTACCGCAATTTAAGCTTTAGTTGCGGCGTTGAATGTCATTTTCTCGGTCATTTTCTTCTGCTTTTCATTGCATATATTTATTTTTTTATTTTTTTTTTTTACTTATTCATAATACTATGTAGCTTATTTGGTATTTATGTAATGTGTCACACGAACAACAACAACAACAACAACAATAGCAAAATTGCTGAAATGAGTAAAAGAAATAAAAAACAGCAACAGCAACAAAAAAAAAAAAAAAGAAATGTTGCGAGAAGTGTGTTGGCTGTGTGTGAGTCGCTTTTGTGTCGTGTGTCGCGTGTGTTGTTTGCCCTTTGCAGTGTTGTTGTTGTTCGTTGTTTTTGCGCGCTTTTTAGCCTCTTCCGTTGCTGCCTTTTCATTTGGCCAAGCAAAATTTATGTCAATGCCACAGCAACAACGACAACAACAACTACAACAACAGCAGCCGGCAACCAACAATAACTTAAATAATAACACGCATATGTGTGTGTGTATGTGTGTGTGTGTGTGTGTGTGTGTGGACATGCAAAACAAAGTCAAACTTCCAATAGAGTTTCGCGCCTGGCAAACATTACTCTGCAGTTTCAGGTAATTGGCAATGCCAACACAGCCGGCCACGCCCACTACACCCACACACGCGCACACACACATATGCTATACAGCTGAGTAAGAGTTCATTGTAGGGGGCGGGTTTGGTGGCGGGTTGTTGCCTCTAGCAACTTCAGGCGATAGAGAAAAAAAACATGCGACGCGACTTTTAGCCGCCATTTGAATTGCCCGGCAACTCGCCCGCCCACAGCGACCTCGCCCGGTTGTTGTAGTGTTGTGGGCGGCTGGGTCAAAGAAGCGGCTCCAAGGGGGTGGGGAAAGGGGGGGAGCAACATGGGCCAAGTGCCCTTGATTTGTGTGCACGGCATGTGGCGGCGTGTTGACTATTTGCATTGCATGTCAGCGGCACAGCGTACGTGTGTGTGTGTGTGTGCGTGTGGTGTGTGGTGTGTGTGTGTGTGAGCGTGTATATGTGCGCGTGCGTGTGAATATGTCCAATAATTTCGTAACATGGCCTTTGTGGCGATCTTTGTGGTGCGATAAGCAAAAGCAAAGCTAAAAAAATTGAAGTAAATTCACAAGCTGCACAAGATTATCGACTGAAGCATACCCTGTCATATAAAAATTACAAATTATTTTTGAACTGTTGTTGCAAAATGAGATACTTATGCAATATCAGCCTTTTATAAACTTAATTTTTATTTCTTAAAATATTTATTGATATAAACAATAATTTAAGTTTCATTGAAACTCTGGTTTCCAGTTGCAGCTATTATTAGAATTATCACAATTCAACATATGCCCGTTTACCCACTTTTTATTATAGGGTATCAGCACGGCAACATACCAAATTTTCGACGCCCAGTCGCAACTTTATTTTGCACTTTGTAGCTGTGGCTAATTACAAGTGGAGTGTGCCGGGTCAGGGTGTTGTTGGAGCATTATGGGAATTGGCCTGCCGGAGTCCTTTGGCGAGGTCACTAGGCAATGCTATTGTATGTGGGCGTGGCAGCTGCAACTGCATGCGCCTTCGGCGACCCACAGTTGGCAGCTGATTTGCATTTTTCAACGCCTCGGCGCTCTATCAATAACACTATTCCACCAAAGTGCTTTTTCCTTATCGATTAACTGTGAACGGGAGAACCTTAGAACAATTGAAAATATTATTAAATATTTTAAGAATTTATTTTTCATGCGAATAATAGTTATAATGTTATATTCTTTTTGAAATATAGGAAAATCAATTAGCGAGATATTTTTGTAGTAACCTAATAAGCATTTTAAAAAGATATTTTTAAATAAATTAATATTGAGAATGTGTTACTCTTATTTTTTAACTCAATTTATAGTTTATTATGTCCTATTGGAAGCAATAGTTTATCTGTTAAAATATAGAATTTTAAAAATCTAGTTATTAATTTAAGTTTTTCGCAAACACCTCTTCAAGCAAACCCTACTAATATGAAGGAGACCTTTGAGAAAGAATTTATGGTTTTAAGTTTTAAGATGGGAAATGTGCGAATAAACTTCAAGCAACAACATCTTTATAAACGAGTATTAACAACTTATTGCTCGAGATAATTGCCAACTAAATTAGGCAGAGTTGATTGAACTAAGTCTGAATTAAACAAAAATAAAAAATGATTTTTTAATTTTTGTTCGCTTTATATTGCTGTACGGGTTTTTGTAATTTTAATTAATTGATAATTTGTGAAAAAAAAAACTTTATGTTTAGGGATTCTTGTAAAATGCATTTTCAAATCCTTTTTTGCTCGTTCTAATTTATGGTGGAATTTTCTTTAAATACACTATCGAACCTATTTAAAGTATTTGGAAAATACTTATTAAGCAATCATATTTGTTTATTACATTTTAAATTTGTTAACTGCCCATGAATTGCTGACATAGCAAATAAAAATTCCAATTTCCAAAATACTCCGAGTCGCGACCTTAGCCAAGGGACTGCAATGAAAATTCGTCTAAAGTATATTTGAAGCAAATTCCTTATTCCGACGACAGCCTTGATTCATTCCGAAATGCAGCTGTCGTTTCGGGGTATGCTGCAAGCCGAATATTTGTGAATATGTGATATTGAATATTAAGAATATATGCGCATATTCATGAATATGGCATAGTTTATTCGCTTCGCTCGCAAAAGTATGCTATGAAATTTGTACCAGGCCCTGCCGCAGCTGTCGCGTGTTTGTCTGTGTGTCCGTCGCTCTTGTTCAAGTGCCCCCAATTAGCTGACGCTGTTAACATACACCGAATTGCCTGTTGACCCCCACCCTGCCATATATGCCGAGCACATCGAGTCCGCCATCCGCGACCCCCAAGCGGCGCAACGTTAACTTGGCCTTGAACTCGCCGGCGAAATTGAACACGATACAAGCGAATGAAAGTAAAAGTTGCACGTCGTCGTCACAGCCAGCCACATGCGGCAGCTGCATGAATAATGTGAACGTGTTTGTGTGTGTGTGTGTTGTCCGCATGCTGCATGCCTCTGCCGAAGGTCGGTACTGCGACGGCGCCACTGCAGCGCAACCCATTAGCCCAGCATTTTGCCAGTGGCAAGTGCCCCACAGTGGCTGCCACAGTTGATGAACCGGCTGACGTCATTCCGTCTAGCCATTGCCCAAGACTTAGTGCTCACCTGTGCCGCCACCTTGGACAGCTTTGTCTTATGCTGTTGCGACTGCTTTGCATTTATTTATTGGCCGCTGCGACAAAGTTGCCAAAGTAGCTGCCACAAATGCAGCTATGGCACAGTGGGCGAAACTAGTTCAATTTTCAGATAATTATAACACAAAAACTGAAACTTATTTTTTAAATTTTTAAATAAAAATATAAAAAATACATAACTAAGCATTGCTTAATTTTATATTCTTAGATTTTCGAGTTTTTACAATATTTTTATAATTAATAATAATTATTTCAAGCATATACTTTAGTAGATGGTGTATACTTCAAAACATTTCTAATTGAAGATAATAAAAAGAGAATCAGACTAGACTAGACTTTGAAGATTTTTTTATACTCGTTCAAGAAGTGAGAAGAGTATATTGGTTTGTGCAATGCCCGTCTTGCTGTCCGTCCGTCCGTCTGTCCGTATGAATGCAATTATTTTCGCCGCCATTGAAGCCAGAGACTTGTCATTTTGGATATATACGCGTGTCTACCCGCGTCAGATAAAGTGTTAAGGATTTTGGGCTGCGCCCACTGGGGGCGTGGCAAACCGATAACATCTAAAATCGAATATCGCTAAAGTCCACATTTTTAAAGCTAGAGTCCTCAAACTGAATGTGAATATAGTTGGTGACTTCCTAAAAAGCTTGCGATTTTGAAATCCTCGCCACGCCCACTATAACGCCCCCCAGCGCCACCGCTCTTAAAAATCGGATATGCATATATCTCCCGCAGTTTTTGAGCTAGAATCACCAAATTTTGCATACATATTGCAAGAATGCTCCTCCAAATACCAAAAAAAAAGATTTTTAGCCACACCCCATCCCGCCCCCTACAATCGCGAAAACCGATTCACCTGAAAGGTCAAATCGATAAGTGTTGCATATTCGCACAATTTTAAGGCTAGAGTCACCAAACTTGGTACGTACATGTATACAGCTGGTGACCTCCCCCACAGATTGCACCTTCGATATCCCGGCCACGCCCACTAGAACGCCCAATGCACCCTCCCTACAAAATCGGAAATGCCCATATCTCCCTGAGTTTTTAAGTTGCAGTCGCCTAATTCGGGATATATATTAGTGGAAAGTTTTCCCAGTAGTTATAGAAAAATATTTGCGGCCAGTACCCCCCACTCCCCTTTCCGCCAACGCAAAGATAGCTGCTGACCTCCCCCAAAGATTGCACACTTGACATCCCGGCCACGCCCACTATAACGCCCCTAATGCCTATGTCTCCCACAGTTTTTAAGCTAGAGTTACCACATTTGGTGGGTAGATAACTGGTCACCTTCTTTAAGGAGAGGAACAAAATGTTGCCGACGACCACCCGCACCACCCACTCTGGCCCCACCCTGAGCAACACAAAAATTGCAAAATACCGAAATTTTTTAAAATAGCAATTTTTNNAATAGCAATATTTAAGATCGTGAACGAGTATAACGCAGTCGATAACGCCCGACTGCAACGTTCTGACTTGTTTTAGTTTGTTGCGCCAACAAAATGTACCACTAATGATTCAGTTTTAGCTGTATTTATTTTTTATTGAAAATTAAAAATATATACATATTTTTTTTTATACAAAAATTATGCAAATTGCCCACAGTGGCACAGTTGCCGCCTGTGGCGCTGGCAGCGCGCTGCTCGACGACATCAGCGATTTATTTGCTGCCCGCCTGCCAGCCCGTCAGTCGTTCATCTTTTTTTATTGCCTGACGCTGGCTTTTAGCTGTTGTCATTTGGCTGCTGGTTGCTGCTGCCGCTGTCATTTATTTGTCGTCATAAACTTTTCGCTCGCATCACGCGAGCAACTCTCAAATTTCATCAATTCGCCCGCCCGCTGATTGGCTTTTATTATAGAAGCACACACACACACACACACCACACACATACACACACACACACATGCAACCAGCAATTTAGTTATAGACTTAACTGCTGCTGGCAACAAAAGCAGCAACGTCAGCTTTAAGTCTGTTGTCGCCTTTGATGAGCTTTCTAACCAACATACTCCTCAATTCTCTCTCTCTCTATCTCTCCTTCTTTACCTCTTCCCATTCTCCCACTTTCTCTCCCTCTCACATTTTCTCTCTTGATGTGCTCAAATCCAACTTTTTAATGTGATTGTTTCTTGCTGCTCTTGTTTTTTTATGTGCTCGTCAGCAAGTCAGTTTAAACAAGTGAGGAGAGTAGAGTCTGTTCGACTAATAGGTACTCTGTACGCAAGCTCAACAAGCATCATTTCTCAATATCTTCTCTTATTAAAGCAATAAAATATAAAGTTTTTAATAGAACTCAGAACTCGGAAATCGGCCAATCCTCAATATGCCCCAAAACCTCGTTTGTTGAAAAATAATTTGAAATTAATTTTAATTAAGAACAGTTAATCATTTGAATGAAGATAATGTACGTCTTAATAAATTATAAACAAAATAAGAAGAGAATTATTAGATAGGAATCTTGAGGCGAGTTATTGGTTCGAGCCGTGATCAAGAATAATTATAAGCTGATTTTAATCCGAAATGAACATTGATTGTGTATATTGGATTTGTAAATCGTGTTGATACATTTAAAAAAAAAAAGAAAAAGATAATTGAGTTTAAATTGGAAAACACTTCTGTTGTTAGCAACATTGACACAATCAAGTTTTTTTTTAACATCACTAAAGTACAATTTGCGTTGTTTTTGGCGTCTTTGATTTTAGCTAGATTCTAAACTTGTTGTTGTTGTGTCTGTTTGGAAATGTTTTAAAGAGGTTGAAATGATTTTAGCATACTGCATATGACTTGTTGCAAGTACAGGGTATACAAAACGAATATAAAAAGTACAATAGAACCAACAAATTGAAGCCAAATGCCAACAAGCAAACAATAAGCGCATTGACTAAAGGGCGTGCAACAACAAGCGGCGACAACAACAGCAACAGCAACAGCAGCAACAACTTTTGGCCTGTATAAATAACATTTTTGTTGAGGCGCCTCGTATGACAAAGTGTCCGCTTAAATGTGCGCGACACACACACATTCACGACTTCTAGACATAGACCTATTGCGCACTCAAGTGGCTGCATTTATTGCTGCTGCTGTTGTTGTTGTTGCTGCTGCTGCTGCTGCTGCTGTCGCAGTTGAAACGCCAAAAAGGGCAGCGCAGCTGCAGCGCTGCGTTCTATAATATTTTAGTGTGTTGCTGTTGCCTGCGGCCGACGCCTCTCGTCAATTGATGAGCGCCGGGGCCAAAGTTGAGCGGCGGCTGCGTCGCCTGCGCCACTTGTTGTTGTTCTTGTTGTTGTTGCTGTTGCAAGTTGACATTTTTACATGAGTTTGTTGCTGTTGCTGCTGCTGCTGTGGTGACAAACACATTTGTTGTTGCTGCTGTCCCTTATGATTTTCTTGTTGCTGCTGCTGCTGCTGCTGCTGCTGTTGTTGGGGAGCGTGTGCGAGCCTTTCAGCTGTCAGCCGATTTGCAATTTTTTTTTTTGTGGCTGTGTGTGCTTGGTTTTTTTTAGTTTTTTCTGCTCTTCCTCTTCTTTTTTTTTGGACAGCCAGGCAAACAACATTTTTGGGCCCTGATGTTGCTGGCGTTGGCAGTTGCCGTTGCCGTTGCAGTTGCAGTTGCAATCGGCGCGGCGCGGCACTCAAATAAAAGCGGAAGCGTCGCCAGTTTCACACGCTCCGCTCTCGGAGTGTGTACTTAGAGTCGTGTGTGTCGTGTCCCGTGTCCTGTGTCCTGTGTCCAGTGTCCCTTTTGTGCCGCATTAACCGTCGATCCCTTTTTAGTTGGGGTTCCCCGACCGGTTTTGACCCGCCAAAAAAAAAAAAAAAAATAAAATAAAATAAAATTATGACCGCCGCGCAGGCAACTGCTGCTGGGTCAGCGGCTGGTTTTGTTTTTCTTTTTGTTCGAGTGGCAGCAACATTTCTGTGACTGTGATCCTCTGGCCAGAGCAAGAGTGGTGCAACGGTGGTGCAGCTGCAGCAGCCACACCAGCTGTCGGTCGGGCAGGCGGACGGGCAGATGTTAAGGATTTACCTCGCCATCGAGAATGTCCTGCACAAAATGTAAGCAGTTCGCACTTGCACCACTTTACGCACACTTGCCACAAATTTAAAATCATTAAAAATTTTTTTTTTTGCTGAAATTTCACATCATCAGCCCACTGTGCCAATCGTAGCCTGGTGTCGCATAGATTAAAAATTAAACATGCATGAGGCGAATGCGTTCCAAGATTTTTGGGCAAAAGTTGCCAATGGGAAAAAATCAATTGGTACGCAAATCAAATTTTTCCAAACACTGTGTGTGTGTGTGTGTGTGTGTGTGTGTGTGTGTGGGTGTGTGTGTGTGTGTGTGTGTGTGTGTGTCTGTGTGTGCGACTGACCCAGTCTAACATAAAATAGTTGCTTTATTGACCGCATTGCAGCGACAAAGGCAGCAAAAGCAGCGGTAAATATAGCTCCAGACGCAGTTTAAACTGTTTGCACTGAGCGAAATGCCCAAGCTGCATTGAATATCAAAAAAAAATTATAGATAACAGTAAAACATTTTGTATAAATAAAATCATCAAATTGTTAAATGCATTTAAATCTTTAAATTTGAAATAATTTATATTTCCCGGTGCTTTAAAGTTGACAGTTTACAAATTTGCACTTATCTATATAAAAAAAAAATATAAACGAATATTATCTATTAAGAAATAAACCAAGAGTTGGGTGCTAAAACTAAGTGCAATAGTTGTTTTAATCTTGCCGTTTCTTACGTCAGCAAATTCTTATTTAACGTTTTAACAAGCTAAAAATTAAAATATAAAATAGGCAAAAATACTGAATCTTAAAAGAAATGGCGATTCCATTTTAAAAATTTTTTTAATGGTACGATTTTTGTCAGAAAGATTTTCTTCTAAATGGAAGTATTTTATTTTGCAAAATTTATTTTCAAAATCAAAAGGTTTTGAATGTTCAACAACAAATTATTTTAAAGAAATAAAAAAGAAACCGCCTTAAATTACAATCCATTCAAATGGGGATTTTTATTGTTTGTACAAATATTACCTATATATATTCTTATTTTATCAGAAGATAGATTATAAAATGTTCGGATATTCGGAAGTCCTTTTACACATTATTATTGAATATATAATTGAATATGGTCTCCCACTTCACAGTTTCAAATTGCTTGTAAATTTCAACTCAATGTAAAACAGAATAAACATAATAAACAGATCCCCAAATTAAAACTATAAATTCAATTTAAAGTCAGAAAGAAATAATGTCCAGTTATGTTATATTTTTTATCGTGTTGACATTCTCATTGTTTCTAATAAGAGACCAGTGGATGGAATCTGGAAGTATATTGATTAGCAACTTTTTATTCTCGATATTTGATAATGCGTATTGGCATATCAATTAATATATATTTTGTCTATACATGTTGTTTATTATTTAATAATAGGTATATATAATTATGGAAATAAACACATTTGTATAAAAATTTATCGATATACTTTCATAAGAATGGATGGATAAATATCCATGATATTCATCCACAATTATCAAATATGATTAAGATTGATTTGATATGTTTGATATATGATTGATTATTATCACAATGATATCAAATGGATTCATCGATTTTTATTCACTTACATTTTTTTATCGATAAGCTTATAAATTTTCGTATCATTACGACGTATTTAGGTACTTATATAGGCTTGATAATAAATACAATAAATTTTTTTATTTATCGATTTATCGATACCTTAATGTCTCATGCTATCAAAGTGCCAATTTTTTGTTTGCAACCAACCCAAGCAACTGTTAACAAACAACTGAGAAACCGCGAATTGGCATACATTATTTCTCTTTCAAGTTTCAACACAATCGCATCATTCATTCAAAGTCAGCTGAGCTGTTGTTGTTGTTCTTGCTGTTACTGTTTGATTGGCTGACTGACTGATTGACGGACTGACTGACTGACTGACAGCTAAAGCGCTACTAAAGCGAACACTTTGCGTGTTTTGTTTGCCTGTCGCTTGTCGCTTGTCGCTGTTTGCTGTCCCTTTTGCCAGTTTGTCTGCGGCGCTTCTAAGCCCAAAGACAGTCGGAAAAGCGGACATGCATATTTGTAGGGTATTTACATACACACGCATATGGCACATACACTTACATAAATATTTATGTGCATACATATATATTGCCAATGTGGAGCAGCTGTCTATAATTACACAAGTGTGTGTGTGTGTGTGTGTGTGTGTGTGTGTATTTTGGTCTGTTTATAGAGTATTGTGTAACCAACACACAGCAATAAAATTAAAAGTAAAAGTAACAGAAATAAAATTTTACGCTTCCCCATCTCTCTCACACTCTCTCGCTCTGTCTTGCTTGCACTGTTCATTCTTACACTTACGACCAAATTACAAGCATAAATTGCTAGGCCTTAAAGTGCAACTGAAGACGAAGAAGAGGAAGAACAAGTGGTGAACGTGGCTTAAGAGAGTGCGGGCCCAGCGGGTGTCTTGCAGCTGATGGCGGCAAAGAAACGTTAAACGTTATTTTCATTCGCCATTTTCATTTTCATTGCATTGTTTTGTGAGTCCTTCAGCGTTTAGCAATCAATTTTTGGGTCGTTGTTATTGTTATTGTTCTTGCCATTTCAATTTCTAAAGCAGCCGAAACTTATCGAGGTGTTTGACTGTGTGTGCGTGTGTGCCTGTGTGTGTGTGTGTGTGTGTGTGTCGCTGCACTGGTGAATACGTTCTGTGCCAACGTCGTCGCCAGTTGCATAAATGGCGCACGCGGACGCGCATGAAACGAGCGAAAATTTTAATGTAAATTACATAAATGAATCAGTAAAAAAAATCCAAAAACTTAAAGATAAAAACAACAACAACAAGAATCATAGCAGTGGCAGCGGCAGCAACAAGGCGCCAAGCGGTCCAGTTGGTAGTGGGAGAGTGAGAGCGAGACTCCAAAAGTCGAGAGTTCAAGTCAGCGTTTGCTATTTTGTTGATATTGTTGTTGGGCCACTACGCACGGTGGCACTCATACACACAGACACATTCACATACACACAGCCACAGACACACGTGAAACGGTTAACTTATGCTTAGACAATAATAACAACAAAAAGGAGCAACGATTGCCGCATGCTGCATTCCATCTCGCTCTCGCTTCCATATGCGTATGCAAGAGAGAGCGTCAGTGGCGTCGCTCTCTCTCTCTCAGCAAGAGTACACGCTCAGTTTGCATCTCTCATTGAAGCTGAGCGCCGCTGGAAACGTTTTGGTAAAACGTGAAACATGCAAACAACGTATTTGTTGTTGCGCTGCCGTTATCCGTTTACCGTTGAACGTTTATCGTCGTCTTTGTTTTTGTCGTCGCCAATTATAAGTTTTGTGTTGTGTTTTTATTTTTTAATTTTTTTTTCCGAAATTTTTGTTTTTGTGCGTGGCAAAAGTGTAATAGTAAAGCCAAACAGAGATGTGTTAAATCAACGCTTTGACTTGCGCGCAACGCCAAAGGCAAAAAGTGCGTGTGCGGGTGTACTTATATGGTATATATGTACTACTCGTGTGGTTGTGTGTGTGTGGAACACTGTGCATTTAATTGCATTCCAAACCGCAAACAATTGACTAAAATGCAAATCAAGCTGCAAATTTACAACCACAGGCCATAAAAACTTTTTTTGGCAAGCCTCTGTGTCGCACACACACACACACGTAGTAATTACTTACAGCCCACACTCCCACTCAAACGTGTGTGCGTGTGTGTGTTTGTGTTTGTGTTTGTGTGGGTTCTATGTTACTGTGTCACTGTTACATTGCCAAAGCCGGCGCCAGTGCCGCCCATTGCCAAATTGTTTCGTTGGCGCCCTCTTCCCGCCTGCTGAGGCAGCCCGTCATAGAAACGTTTTGGCACTTGGAACATGTCCGCAAATAGAATTGTTGTACTAGTTTCTATTGTTTTTGTTCCTGTTTCGGTTGTTGGTGTTGTTGCCGTTCTTCTTCTTCTTCTTGCTCTTGTTCTTGTTGTCTTCATTGCGTTTGGGCATCTGAAGAGCGCGCGCGGCTTTTACGCAATGTGTGTGGCGCGGATGTTTTTCGGTGTTGTTGTTCATTTTGTTGTGGTTAAAATAGCTGAAATTGCATTTAATCTGATTAACAACACGTGCAAAATAAACACATAAAAAAAAAAAACAAAATGAATGAGTGGCTCTGAGTGAACAGCTCTTGTCCGCTCTCTCGCACTCTCTGCTAGTGGGTGAGAGACTCGTTGTGTCTGTGTGTTTGTGTATGTGTGTGTGTCGCGTCTTACCGCAGCGATTACATTTCTGTTATTTTTTTCTGCTTCGCTCGTGCCCGGTTTTTTGCAAATGTAAACAAATTTTCTTGGTGGCAAAAGGAAGTACAAAAAAAAAGTTGAATACAAGCAGAGTGTTTGTATATATTATATATATATGTATTTATATGCACATATGTATGTATGTGTGTGTTTGTGCCTGGCGCATGCTTATCCTATAACTTTCTAAGCCCCACACAATCCAACGCCGCCCCCCTGGCCTGAACCGCCCATAACAATGACACATTTACCGCAACTGTAGTCGCCTATTTACGTTTAACGACAACCAACTAACTGTTTTATTGTCAGCTTGTATATGTATGTGCATATATAATATATATATTTATATATATATATATGAATATATATATATGTAAATATCAACATTACCCATATGTTTGTGCCTGTGTGTGTGCAGCCTCTGGGGCTTTGCTGGCGCCTGGTGGCGTATACTTAATATTTAGTTTTGTAATTAAATGCGCGACCCCAACAAAATTGTGCTTAATTAATTAATTAAAACACGGCAACGACATCAGCGGCAGCAGCAACAACAACAACTATCAAAAAACAACAACAACATCGAAAATACAACAATTTTTTTGAGCCACTGTTTTGTTGGCCGCTGGCGTCGCCGTCGTCGTCAGTTGGCCGTGTGGCGCCAAGTTGAGCGCAACTCAATTGCAGTTAACGCCATCGTTTAACGCACAGCGCACAGTGTCCTCTTCCTTACCGCCTGCTCCGCTTATTTAACAGCTGCTTGCAGCAGCAGAGAGCGGCAGATGTGCCAAAACAGCTGTGCGCGCGTGTGCGAGCGAGACGCATATATGCCGTCGACCTTGTGCAACACAAGGAAATGTAACGAAACGGAATGAAACGAAACGAAACAAAGCGGCCAAAACAGTCAAAAATAATCAAACAAATGAGATAACATTTCAAATTTATAACAACTTAAGAAGCCAAACAAAATAAACAAGGATAATTAAAAAAATTTCTGAAAAATATGAAGAAACCCTTTAAAAAATATATATATGCAACCAGAGCAAATGCATTTAATTGAACAAATTCTTGGTGCTGTGCATACAAGAAGGCAACAAAAAGTGAGAGTTTATTTATGGCAACGACAACAACAACAGCAAAATGTGGCGAACAACAAGCTAGAAGAGCAACAACAGGAACAGTAAAAGCAAAAATGCACATCCCGAAAATTAACCACGCAAAGCAACCAAACAACAGGCCACAACATCAGCAACAACAACAGTCAGCATGCACAGTGCCTGCAAGAAGTATGCAGCAAACTTTTTGCTGTGTGCGAAATAACTTTCTAATTGCCAGCAAATAAGTGAAACTGCAATTGTCTAAAATTTAAATGGAAGATCTTGGAAACAAAATAATTATGCGCGTCAGGCAACTTTTGTGCAGCACTGTTAAGTGTGTGGAAGCCGCAAACTTGAATCGCGAAACCTGAAAGTCTCGCGGCACAAGTTTGACAAAAGTTGTGCAAACACAATTTTCGCCTCATGCAAAATGTAAACAAGTTACGGGAAAACTGGTGTTCGATGGTATACTGTTACCGCACAGCTGATTAATAAGCAAAAACTGAAAATGATTATATTTTGTGCTGTACAAGTAACTTTATGAGCATAAATAACAAGCGATTAATAAGTTGGCGAACTTATGGTTCACGAAACAAAAACAAACACAAAACATTTTTGCAAGATCGAAAAAAGACTCAGAGACTATTTAAGCTAGAGATTCTACACTAAAACCTATATTTTCTTTACGTCATAAACCGAGAAAGACAATTTTATATGCTTCAAATCTTCCCCCAAAGGTGGAATAATGGATTTAAGAACAATTTAATAGTCTGTATTTTTTTTTCGATATTTTGCTCAATTTTAATTGCTATCGATAACCATCGATATTAAGATTTTCTTAGCATTTTTCGTGTTCAGGGTATCTCCTAGTGGGATACTCCCGAGTAGAGAAATCTTACTTGATTTTTTAAAATTTAATTTTTAACTCAATATTGCTAATTGACTTGAATTAAAAAACTTTAAAAAATTTAAAAACTTTTAGGCCTAGTTAGGAATATCGATTTGTACCACTGTTTTGGAGCCAAGTTTGACAGGTAAACTTCTAAAGATCTTTACTGAAGATTGAGACGCAACTTTTTTAAATCACAGCTGAAAAGTCTCCGCTTTTAGATAAAAGTCTCAACGTCAACAAACCAATAATCAAGAATGTTTTTGCCCGGGTTTGTTGACCATGTTTTTTTTTGTCGCTGTTAAGAGATTTTCCGCTGGTTGCTGCCAACTTTTGATTTGACATTTGGCTGGGCAGGTTTGCTAAAAGTGCACAAAAAAGCACTATAATTTATAAAATAACAGAGTGCGAAGTGCCGTGCAAAACAATAGCCA
Source organism: Drosophila melanica (assembly GCA_004143765.1). Lineage (NCBI taxonomy): Eukaryota > Metazoa > Arthropoda > Insecta > Diptera > Drosophilidae > Drosophila > Drosophila melanica. The sequence goes on from SCDT01000464.1 coordinate 38,999, forward strand.
GGATTGGTATTGCTGTTGTTGTTGTTGTTTCCAGTGTTGGCTGCCAATTGATGTGTGTGTATGTGTGTGTGTTGTATTTGTTGTGTGTATTGCAGTTTTTGTTTTGTAAGCTAATCTAAGCAAATGGAGTTGTGCGACGCAAGTAAAGTGAAAAAAAGCTAACACAGGCAACAAGACAATAAATAATAATCAAAATCAAACGTAAAAACAAAAGAATAAAACAAGAAAGCCCGGGGCAGAAATTTGTGTGCCATCATGTTACAGTTGCAGCAATTGGCATTGCAGTTGCAGCAGCTCCTGTGGCCAGGACCCGACCAGAAGCCGGCCGTGTGTGAGCGTGTGTGAGCGCCGCCCAGGATAAACGACGCACACACACACACACACGCGCGCACTTGTACGCACAACCAAGCAACATGCAGATGATACTTGTTGCTGGCGGGTAAGTGGAAACTGCAATCAAAGAGCGCAAGGGTTGCCCCAACACCCCCTCTTAACTAGCAACTACATAAGTGTGCATTGTGTGTTCAGTGTGTCCGGTGTGTGTTTGCGTGTAAGCAACTATTGTTGCTATCTGTACACAATTGCGTGTTGCTCAACTCGCAATTCTGAATGATAAATTCTCAAATCTCAGTTCTCAACTCTCAATACTCAATTTACAATTCTCATTTTCCGTTTCTGTTTTGAGCTTTTACGGGCTTTAAGCATTTTGTACACGCGCTTCTCGCTGCCTTCGCTTGACGCTCAAATGCATTTGCAACTGCGTTTTAATGTAGCTATGCCTATACAGCTCCTTCTTTAATTTATCTTTTTTATTGCCTGACTAATCATTGACTATCTTTCTTCTATTTCCATTACAAACAACTTGATGAAATAATTTTGTGAATGCCTACTTCAGGTAAGTGAAAATATATTTAATTGCTAATTTAATCTATTAACTTCGAACGAATAAAGTAATATTTATGTAGTATGCCCCAAAAAGTAGGCAACATAAACTGTATTCAAATATATTTAAATCTTATATTGCGGACTGTGGGAACATTAAATTAAACATTAATGTTAAAAGATCTTAAACAATTGGTTAGAACCAGTTCTGGGAATATTGAAAGAAATATTGGACAAATTTACTGTATTATTTAAAAAAAAAATGTCAAAACTTTCTAAAACTTTATAAATTGTGTGGAGCACAAAGGAGTTTCAGGTGGATTAGAGGAAACCTCGCAGTAATTGATATATTCAGTGTATTTTCGAGTATTTTAGATTGTTAAGCTTTTAAAATTGGTTTAAAGGCGTCTTAAATATTCACCAATATAATATTATTAATACCCAAAGACTTTCGACTAGGGAACCCAAAGTATTAGTATTCGTATTGTATAATAATTTTCTCTAAAATGTATTTCCACATTAATGTACAAAAAATGTACATTTGTAATGTGTCAGAAATAGAAATTGTCTCAGTTTTGACTAACTTATCGCAGTCGAAAGAACATTTGCTATGATCCTATGAACTCTACAATTTTACAGCTTCTCATAAACTTAATAAATTTTTAATAATGTTGTAGGGATACATTTCTTTTAAATTTAAAACGGGAAAATATGTTCTACATAATTATCATTTTCATTGAAAGTTTCATATTTAAAAAGCAACGTGTTCCTTTGTAGATGTTTAAGCCGGGGTTTTAAGCAACTGAGCTTTTTGACAAACTTAGAGCTTTTGCATGAAAAGCTCTTACAATTTCCAAACCGGAGCTTACAAGTTCAGGGTGTGTGCAGCACAAAATGTAGCTGCAATATCAGTCGTATCCTGTGTAAGCTTAAAGCTTTCTGTGAGCTTTTAAAATGAACTGAGCTGAAAGCTCGAAATGCAAGCTTCAGACTTTAAAAGCTCGCAAATACAAAAACACGTATGTATGGTAGGCATTTGTGTGTTTACTTATCAATAATGGCATTACACATACGCCGTGTGGGCGCGCTGCAATTGCATTTTGTTGCATGTTCGTGTTGCGTGTTTATGCGGTTTGTTGCACGTTGTTGTTGCTGTTGCTGTTGCTGTTTGGCTTTCAGTTAGCGCGTTCAAGTGCACACGTGACTCAAAGCGCAACGACGCACACAACACACGCACAAGCACACACACATGGAACACACACGCACATGCAGCAATATTGCAAAAGTGAGGAAGACTGGCGGTTGGCACTGTGGTTGCATTATATTAATCATATGCCAGTGCTAAGGGCCAGTCAAAATAAAAACAAAAAGGCCACAGCGCCCGGCGGCATTTGAAAGCAACACATAAATAATACAGATAGTTGCAGCTGTGTATGTGTGTGGGTGCACGCTTTTAACTAGCTTTCACACACACACACACACACACTCTCACACACGTAGGCACACTCACATGGCCAATGGCTTTTTTAGTTCGATTTTCGCTTTTGTTGTGTGTTTCTTTTTCATTTACACTTTTCACCTACTTTCGGCTTTTGGCCTACACCTGTGTGTGTGTGTGTTTGTGTCTGTATGTGTGTTGTTGTTGTTCGTGACACACGCTTCACTGCGCGCGCTGACCGGTCGGCGTGTCGCCTGTTAGCCTGTTAGCCCCCTGTTTCATTACAGTCGCGACCGCGTTCTTTTGGTCAGTCGCATGAGCCCTGTTTCATGGCTTTTTAGCCTTAAACCCCCTTTACACAGACACACACAACTCCAATGCCCCTTTCCACTTCACCTGCCATCCTAAAGGTTGTTAGCCCTCTGCCCCCCCACCCCCCTGCGCCTTAACCCACTTGTTCCCACTTTACCTGTGCTCAGGCATGTTCAGTCAGCGCTTCGTTTAAATAGTTGTTTTTTTTTGTTTGTTTTTTTTTTTTTGCTTTCCAGCCTTTGCTTAAGCCATGCCCGCCGAGTCCTAGTCCGAGTCCGAGCAGTGCGCCCCGTCGCCTGCTATTGCTTGTCAGGCAAAAGTCAGTCCAAGTTTTTATATACTGTTCACATGTTAAAAAAGAGAATATTGGACAAAGTCCATCATCATCTATTCGAAAAACAATATATGTTCTAGTAGTATTCATAGAAAACCCTTTAAATTTACTATCTATTCACTCAGAGAAAAATGGCCTTAAAATTTTAAGTTATTTTAGGTCTCCAACATTAAATTATGCAAAAATAAATGTTTAATTGATCCTTTTGTTTATTTTCGTGCGTTAACTAAATGTAAAGCATCCAACCTGACGGATAAATCTTGCTACGTATATTATCCGTTTAGCCTCAGATAAAAAGTGTTCAGCTTCGGAGATAGTTTCATTAAATCGACTTAACGAATTTAGTTTAAAATTATGCTTGAGCTAAGAAAACTCCAAACTTTGGCAATGACTGTAAGCCAAAATACAAAGCGTATTTACTATTAAACGAAATGTGATTGAGTAAAGAAAATTGCAAGAATTTAAAATTATATTTATTTGTCAGCTTTTTTCAGCCTGTTTGCACTGTAAACTAATGTTGCAAAAAAATTGACAAATTAAATACAAAACAAAAGACGAATAATTTTTACCTTTTATATTTATTTTCATAAAGTTGTGTTTAATGTCTTTGCGAAAAACTCTGCAATAATAATGTTTTTCGATAAGTTGATCAGTTTTGTTTATATAAAAATACATTAAAACAAAACTCAGAATATGAGATTTTACATCTTTTCCGGCTGTCTTTTAAAATAAAGGACGTATCTGTTGAAAAAATAAATGCTGTGAACAGTGTATTATGGAGTCTGTTGCACCCTACTGGTGCTGTTGGATTGTTGATTTTATTTTATTCTTCCTCTTTTTTTCGGTGTTCTTTTACATGTTCGTGCCAAGTGGCACTAAAACTATTTGCCTTTGCTTTTGGCAGTTGTTTGTTGTTGTTATTGTTGCTGCTGTTGCTGCTGCTGCTGCCTCCGCTGCTGCCTCTGCTGCTGGTGCTGCTGCGGCTGTTGTTGTTGCAGCACCTGCCCGGCACGCAACACGCAGAGTGCAGCAGTGGCAGGCGACAGCGGCAGCCGAGCCACTGCAGCAATCGCACGTGCTTGAGCTGGTCGCTCGGAACTGGCAGCCTCGGCAGCGTTTCGATGGTCGCTGCTCGTTTGGGGCACGCGTTCGTTCGGCTTGTGGCACGATTCGGGGCGGCTGTTCGGTATTTTGTTGGCCTCGGCGCTGCGGCTGCGGCAACGGCAACAGCAACGTCTGCCCGGCTCGGCTCGGTACGGCACGGCACGGCACGGCACTCTGGGGCTCTGGGCTACACTGGCGCTGGCTCCGGCTCCATTTGCAGCGCTCAGTCGTCGCAGTCGCAGTCACGTCGTCACAACGTACCGCGTTTCACGTAGCGCGCGGCGGCTGTCGTTGTTTACGTCGCCAATCAGTTAGCCAGTCGGTTGGCGAGTCAGTTAAGCAAATGTTCAGTTCGTCAATTGTTCAGTTTGTCCATCATTGAGCTGGTCAATCAAACGGCCGGTTAGCCAGTCAGCTAATCCATCAGTCAATCAGTCGGTCAGCCAGTCAGTCAATCATTCACTTCGTCCGCCTTTTCGCGGCCCTTGCTGCGCTTTGATATTTCCATTTTTTGTGTTACTTCTTTTTATATTTCATATTCCTCTCCTTTATAGTTTATTTAATTTTTTTTTTATTATTATTTTTGGCATTCTTTGCCTCGTGCAACTGGCCGCCTCGGGGCCCGGCAGATGCGTGCAACATTCCGTTTCCCGCGCGCGCGTGTGTGTGCATTTTTTTCCAATTTTTTTCATTGTTGTTGTGCGTGTCAACGTTAACTTCAGATTCAAAAGGTGTTTGAAAACTTTTTTGCCTGCAACTCAAAAAATACAACAAAAAATAAAAAAGAAAAGGAAAAAGGAAGCGTGCAACTGCAACTCAGCAAATCGCTTGCTGCTGCTGCATGCTACAAGCAAATAAAAGACTTGAGACTTGCTGCAGCATTTGTGGCACTGTTTCTAGTCTCAGTTACAGTAACTAAGCCCCAGTCCCGCTCTTGTGCGCCTTTCTCTCGCTCTCGCTCTTGCCCCCTTTTAGTCGTTTGTTTATTTACGTTAATTAATGCAACGGGCAATGGGCAACGTGCAACGTGCAGCATAATTTGCCTAGGCTGAACACAGTTCCCATTCCCCCCTCTCCAAGTCAACTTGCAACTCGGCAACTCGCTGCGAGGCGAGCTCTTAGCTGCCACTGCCACTGCCTCAGCTGCTGCTGGGGGCGCACTTAATGAATATTTTAGCCAAGTTAATTTCCATTGCTGCTACGAATTGGCATTGGGCATCGAAATTGAAGTCGTTGCCGGCCGACTGGCGGCACTTGTCTTCTTCTTTTTTTTTTTTTTTTGTTTGTTTCGTTTTTTGTTCTCCTATTTTTTTTTGTTGGTTACATAAGTCTCAATTGAAGCCTATATGAGGTCGGATACATACAGTTAATGTTCTTTTACCACATATAAAACTTACAATTGAATTAAAAAAAAAAACCTAGAAAAGCACATCATACAAGAAAATTAAAAAAAATTCTAAAAGTTTACATTACATTTATTTTTTCCTATAATTATTTTAATTATAGGAAAAAATATTCCTATGTACTTATTAACAAAATTGATAATAATAACAATTGTCGCATTTACATCTTCTACACTTTTGCTATTTTTCTGAAGCAAATAATAATATTACTTTTTGTTTATTGCATTCAAATTTTCCCAACAAAGACAAAAGCCAAGAAATAAATAAATTAATAACAAATATGTAATATTTAAGGCGTTTGGCCTTCCAAGCTTTAACATCAACTTTATCAATATAAAAAAATATAATATATATATATATATATAATATAAATTACAAACATATCCAATATGACATATACTGCAAAAGGGCGCCCCAAAAAGGCAATAATGAAAAAATATATATATAAATAATAAAATACACATATTGCGCATACGACGCGTTGACGCCATCAACGGCTGAGGCGAATTTAATAAAATTCAAGAATGAAAAGAAAGAGAAAATAAGAACCAAAAACTATATATAAAATAAAATCTTCTATATCAAAGTCAAATCTAAGCGGCAAAAGCCTTCTAGCGCCAGGTGGCTTGAATTAAATATTCCCTTTTATTTATTTTAGAATAAATATTTGAAAAAAGTTAATAATGATTGCAAAAAAAAAAAAAACAAAACAAACTGAAACAATAATGGCGACTAGCTTAACAAGAGTCAAGTTTTTTTCCTATTGTTTTTTATTTGTATGTCTCAAAACGTGAAAACATTACAAATAATGTATTATTTATTAAAATTTTGCCCATGCAAAAGACTGGTGGCTCTTAAATTTTTTATTAACTAAATATTTTAGACGCTTTATTTCATTTTTTTACTTAACAAAGAAATCAAAACAATTAAAATAAATTGAAAAGTTTGTTTTTTTACTGTTAAAACTTTAAAGCAGTCACAAAAGTTTTTTAATCAATCATGTTAATTTCAAATAAAAGAAAGACTAAAAATTTTAAACTAAAGTTTTGCCTTTTTAAGCCAAAACGTCAAAAAATGAAAGTTGATATCTAAAATAATAAAACCGCTTTCACACTTAAACAACAACTTTAAACAACAATCACAACAATATAAATAAAGAATGTACTATAAGCCAAGTCGAAGGAAACGCAAGTGCCAAGTGGCGCTTTAATTTTAAAATAATTGAGCACTTTTCATGTTTTACTTCCAAAGCTGAAGCTAAAAAAGCTGGCGTGACGTCGCCGCTTGCTTAGCCTTGGCTTAAGCAACGCTTCTTAACTTTGATTGAACTTTGAACATGCAACCGAACAACAACAAGAACAACAACCAGAAAACCAGCAACAACCATTCGCGCTATGTTAGGGGGCAGTTGAAGAACTGCGAACAATTCGCACGCACATTTTCGCCTACTTCCCTTTCCCCCCATACATTTGTGATGAGGTGGGAAGGTTTTGGCAGCCGTGTGGCGAATGGTGCGTGGTGTGTGGTGCTGCTAATGAATGCCCCATGAAAATATAGGCGCAGAGCCACTCGACATTTTTGTGCTACGACAACTCCATTAACGATTTGAATTTTCTGCTACTGCTGCTGCTGCCCATTTTTTATTGGCCTTTTTTCGAACTGTTTTAAATTCGAAATTGATTTTCTGTGTTTTTTTGCACTCTTCTTTGTTTTTTGGTGCTGTTTATATTGTGCGCAGATATTTGAAATTTAAATAAACGCATTCGTTTCCCTAGAGTTTCGTTTGATTCTCTATTTGTGTTTAAACGAATTTTTAATTTATCACATTTTTGAATACTCTTTAAAAAAAAAGGGGTATTAACCAACTGATTGGTTTGCTTTGAATGTCACATTATTCAGAGGTTATCTCTTTTTCTATTCTTATACTTGCACAAATAGAATTTTTGGTTTATTTATTAACTTAGGTTGAATTCATAATTAAAAAATTGGTGACGCTTTTGTCTAACGTGCAGTTTAGTTATTAATTGTGAAGCAGGATTCCAGGTCGATTGAGACCGTGCAGAGGCAAACTTTTTGTTTTGTTTTTACGTACACGCTTATTATTTTTTATGAGCACACATAATACTAGGGTGGGTATTAATACACTGTGAATGAGTATTTCGCTGCCGGTTAGACTCGACATTCTCAGTTGTTATTCATTTGTCGTCTATTTATTTAAATCAGCGAACAATACATTTCCAACTGAATCACATTACCATTACGTTTTTCTGTTTTTATTAAAGACGAAATAACTGAAAAATATGCGGGTTATATTAAAAGAATCCTAAACGGATTTATTTATTTCTTATTTATAATGCATATCTTAAATTAGTTTACCTTTGGGGCAACCGCCAGTCGTGCACTCCCCATTTGAGCTCGTTTGGATTTACAGCTAGCTTAATATTATTTGACTGGGCTTAAGTCTTGTCTTTGCACTGCAACTACGCTATAAGTATAGCCTACTGCCCTACTGTCCCTTTTTTAACTTCATATATCTCTAATAGTTGCTATCTCTCTCGGTTTTTGCTATTTCTATCTCTGTTACACTCTGCTTGCCCATTAACTTTGCATTTGTCTGCTCTGTTCTCCATTTCAACTGCTGACTGGGCGCTACAAATTATTTGCTGGCCAAAACCTTTTTGTGGCACATATATATAATTTTTTTCTTTTTTGGCAGCGAAGCATCAAGCAGGGCGCGGGTAGAGGGGTTAGTGTGCGTGTGTGTGATGTTCAGAGGGGGGCAGCTTGAGGCCTGGCCAAAAGTTACGCACTGCGCACTATGGGTAGTTTGACCCATTTTTCTGGCAAAATGTCTTAAAATAAACCACTTTTGGTGCTAATAAATTACAATAAAACAAACTAGCAATGTAAGCCAAAAGAATTTATAACAGAATCCAAATCTGCTAAGATGTGTGCTGTTCAGTATAACAGTTGCTAACAGAATAAGACCCAGAACCGAATATTAAGTGCATTTTTGGGCAATTTCACGATATAATTGTATATTTGTGGTTCGTAACTTTGGCATCACTTGACAATTTGAAAGAAATTCCGTTAAATTTAACAGTTGCTAATTATGACTCCAAAAAGTGGTCAAATTTCCCATAGTGCTGCGGCGAGTTGTTTGGTTTTTAATATGCCGTGACCCATAGAGCTGTCCATGTGTGTGTTGTGTGTGCAGAAGCTTCACGTGCGCTGTGTGATTTTAATTTGAAACAAACACAACACACACACACACACACACCTTCGCTTTGCTTTGCTTTCTTCCCTTCTCTGTTTTTTTTGCATTTCTCTCGTTTTATTTGCGTCCCATTTTTACAGTTGGCCTTTGCGTAATTCTTTTTACGACTCAACAAGCAGTAGAAATAACAGAAAATAAAAAAAAATGTGAAATGAAGAAGGAAATACAGAACTTATTGATCGAGCCGCTTAAAGCTAATTTGAAGGTCAAGCATACGCACCGTGGGCCCCCAAATAGTAGAGGGTGAACTGCGGGCGGGTTGCCTCCGCATTGTTATATAAACATAACATTTATGCGGGCAAAAGAAACCAAAATTGATGCTGTAGCACTTGGGGTCGTCATGCCGCATGCCACATGCCACATGCCACATGCCACATGCCACTTGCAACGAGCAACGAACAACGGTGACGTCATTGTAAATTATTTTCAAATTTTGCGCCAAAGGCCAAGCAACTGCTGAAGCTGCTGCGGAAACGGAAGCAGCGACAAGACAGACCACAGCACGGCGTACACAACACATCAGCACACAGAGACACACACAGACACACACACACACACACGCACACACAAAGCAGGCTGACTGCACTTTAGCTTTATCCGTGTCAAACATTTTCATCCACTTGTTCGCATAATTCTCGCACAGCATGCGCATTCCCCCACCCCCCTTTCTCTCTCTCTAACTCCTTCTCGAACACTCTTCTCCCTCTCTTTGTCCCTTCAGCTTAGCAGCTGACTTCAAAAGAAGCCCCCAAGCTCAGCTGAGCTGCTGGTGGAAGGGCGCGACTTAAGGCAAACCTCTGATGAAATCGCTGCAAGCCCAAAAAAAAAAAACCCAAAAAAGAAGCTATCAAAATTGGTGAAGCAAAAACGCGTTCGCTTTCAAATCGCAACAAGTTTTAAATGTATATTTGTACCACACAAATACGGAAAACTCAGAGCGCGGGGCGCGACAACCTCCTGTGCGATTTGTTGAAACATTTTTATTAATACCCAAATAGAAATTCGATTTGGTTGCGTTTCGCTGCGCTGCGATTCCATTTGGTGTTCCAATTGCGCGTCGCAGCTGAGCTCGTTGCAAACTCCCCATTCCAGCTCGCCTCTCTCAATCTCGTTCTCTCTCTCTTTCTCTCTGTGTCTCTGCCCTCAAGCAAGTCTGCATCGAGTCAGGCAAGTTTGGGGCGCAGCAGCTGCATTAGCCGCGGGCCAATCAATTGAAGTCGAAGCTTCGCTTTTAATTATGCAGGCATGCAGGCTTTCTGGCTGCCGGAGAGGCGTGGCAAATATAAGGGGGGGGAGGAAAAGGGAGAGAGGGATTGTGTAGCTGCCAAGTCAATATATAGCTAAAATCAGCAACTACTACTCCACATATGCCCCCGTTTAACTTTTCCATTTCTGTGTTTGAGCTGTATTTCTAGTCGCTGAACCGGTTCGAAAAGTAGTTCAAATTTGGTTTGTTGTATAAACTCGGCAATTTGCATATAAAACTTTCATGGTATGAGTTTTGCCAATTTAAGCTGATTCAAAAATGTTTGCTTGTAAAATTCAAGAAGCAGCATTATTCGTCAGTTCATATTGTAAAAACAATCATTAAACTAAATTATTCCATTGCTGGTTCACAATTATTATTGTACAACCAATTTGATACGTTTGGCCCTCAGATTAACATATTAATTTAGATGGTATGAACTACATTCGCTTATTGTATTAAGCAGATCTTCATTATTTGCTCGAACCAGTTCACAATAATGATCAAAAAGTTGTTCAAAGCCACAACATAGCCCGGTTTAAAGCTATGTTCATAGTTCGGCATGTTGACAGACAAAATTAAGTTTATTTAAAAGATAAATTTAACCAATCGTATTCAGCCAGTCGTATCTCATTTAAATTTCAAAAATATTTGCAAAAATACAAAAAAGAAAAAAAGAAGAACCAGCAGACGATGAGAATTAAATTGATTTTGAAGCAATCGCCAATTCCGAATCGCATTTGTAGCTTTATACAAAGCAGTCGCCAATTGGAATTTGCGTTGAAGGGGGCTTCTACTAGCGACTGAATAAGGGGGCGGGGAAGGAGCTCAGCTTCAAGCCCAGACCTGAAAAAAACAGAAAACCAAAAGAGGATTCCGTTTAGTTGTGCGCTTCGCTGCGGCTGGCTTTAGTTAGGCCAACAAAAAAAGGACAATAAAAAGCTTTGCGTGTATTTAGGCGGATTGTCTATAATGTATAGACAACATATATA
>SCDT01000464.1:50007-65461 GCA_004143765.1 Drosophila melanica
GTTTTTATATATATATTTATATATATATTTATTTATATACATATATATCTATATATAAATGTATGTATGTGTGCGTGTGTGTGTGTGAAATTTGATATTTTTGTGTTAAAGAGAGAAATTTAACAACAACGGGCGCCGTGTCTAATTAAGCAAAAGTAAATAAACAACCAACAAAAAATAACAAGCAAAAACCAAAGAAAACGAAAAAATAAACCAAAAAACAAATTAAATTAATTCAAATGGCAAAAACAACAACAACAGGAATAATAAAAATCAGCAAGCAGCGAACAATAAAAATTTACATAAAATACACCATTGCCAAACAAGCCGCTTTTCTGCTTGTGGCTGTGTGTATTTGTGTGTGTGTGTTTGTGTGTGTGTGTATTTGCTGGTCATAAAAAAATTACGTTGTGCCACCTGCGGCGATGTCTGTGAGGCAAGTGCAATAACAGCCAGATGAACAGAACTTAAGCCAGACGCTCTTTAAAGTCCAGATACACAGATTTATAGTCAAATTGCTAATGCCCGACCAGCTGATACCCTGTAACTTGCTTATGGCCTCTAATTTGTGGAGAAAGTCCAAACATTGCGGTCTCCACCCCGCGCTTTTTACGTCACACCAAAGACTGAGAAAATAAGTCTTGCCTAGCACGTCAGGGGTTTTACCAAAGTTTTTCTTTGCGTGCTTAGCAATTTCCTGGCCGTTAGGTTGCAAATATAAAAGTAATCGATAACACAGCGGTAGCAAAAATCGAATTCAAATGAATTTAGTTGAACTTTGCGATTTGTAATACTGCAGTATATACAAAGCTACCTGAGTTAATGCCAACGTTAAGGTGTAAATAACAAAAAACTCACCTTTCAACTTTGATTTCGACTTTTCGGCTTGCAGACGAATGAGCTTTGGATATTTTTATTTGGTGAACATATCATTACACTTTAAAATAATATGAAAAACAGCCTTGATGAATATGCCCTCTAATATAAATCTAGGAATACAAGAAAGTTTCTTGTTTATAAGCAAAATGCATAAAACATTGATCAGAAATAAAATGCAGAGTTAAATATTATTAAATGAAATAAAAACAAGTTATTCAAGTATATATTTTTTGAGTATATTTCAAAAGTGCATTATGCATTCCGAAATAGTATATAAATAGTATAATAAACATGAAGGACATATTTTTTTGTCGAAAAATGTGAGGAGTCCTCTCTGAGAGTAAGTTATACGGGCGCCAAAACAGGAAGCTTTCCGGTTCAAGTCTTAAGCGACCCGTTGAGTTCGAACATGCTCGCATAGATCACTCTTCTTTCAGTTGCTGTTACTTTTTTTAAATGATCCAAATAATAAGAAACATTAAAAGATCAATAGAAATAATAATAATTTAAATCATTTCGAAAGTTTGTTTAAATAGTATATAATATATAAAACTTTTATTTGTTCACGTTTTTATTTACGCTCATATTACTAACCTAATCCAAACCATGAAAAGAACGTTTCAGATAACTCTTTTCTGTATTTTAAAATGCTTTATGCAGCACCAATAGTGGTTTTATTGAGCACTTCTCAATTGCAGTCTATTGACCCAATTAATATAGAAGAATCGTTGTTTTGAGTTAACGTCGTTTAAGTGGGAGCATATTGGATCAAAATAAGTAAGGGTAGTGAAAAATGATTTTTTATTTTTAGGCTGTTTTGCTGTTAATAAACAAAAGTTTTTCAAGAAGGGATTTGTCGAATTTTTTTTTTTAATTTAATAAAGTTGAAAACAAGAATTCATTAGCGTAAAAATCATTGATGTGTAAATTTTTAGACAATTGAATATATTTTAAAAATCATTTAATATTATATTGTGTACTTTAACTTTATATAAGTTTTCATAAGAGTTTATTTAAAATATATTTTCAATACATTCAAATGTTATATATTTTGAACAAATACTCTTGACTTTAATTCAATACAAGAATAAAAAGCTTACATAAGCCACGATCAAGCACAGGGTAGAACAGCTGATGGTTTTGTGGCTTTCAGCTGCTGCTGCAACTGGTTGCCCCACGCTGCGTGTTGGCTGTGTTGCACGGCGTCGCTTTGTTGGTTCAGTTCGGTTTTTTGGGTTGCTACGGTTAGTTTGTTCAGCTGAGTGTTGTTCGGCGAGGGAGGTCGGGTGGGGTGGTGGAGGCTATTGTTTGGGCTCATTGATTTTCGGCATGCACTTAGCTTAATGAAATGTTGACCGCTTAATGCCAGTCGCTGGGGCGCAGCTGCCACCTGCCGGCTGTATGCCACAAATGTTGCAGACAAAGCGTTTGAATTGAAATTCAACAATTGCAACGTGCAACGCAAATCGAACTTTGAATGTCACGTGCAGCCGTGTGGCAGCCACCGTGCCACAGTTTAAGCTCTAATTTCAGCAGCCAGCAAACAGTTTACACATTTTCCAACACACACACACACACACACTCACATACACACAGCTGGAGTCGAGTCGACTCGACACGAAACTATAAATGTTAATAACAAGCAACATTGTTACCAGCTTTTTGCCCCAACTCATGCCCCATGGCTCATCCCCCAGTTAGATACAGGAACGCCCCCTTCCTCACCCCGCTGCTGTCCTCCATTGTGCAGCGACTCGTCCTTGTTGTTGTTCTTGTTGTCGTTGTTGTGTTAGTTGCCGGTTCTCGGTCTGTTAGACAAAAACTTTTAATGGCATTAAGCAAGCCAAAAATAACACAGAAAATAATAGCAGCAAAGCAACAACAAAAGCAATAACAACAACTGTATGAAATTAGAAGTACACAAAACTAAACACACACACAGTCGCAGTTGGGCGCAATTTGCCGTGGCAATGTATAGCATGATGGAAATGGGCGGGGAACGAGGGGTTGAAAGAGTTTAAAAAAATTGCTGCATACTTTTTGGGGCCGCCGCTGTAATTGCAGTTGCCCGCGGCTGTTATTGTTGTTGCTCCTGCTGTTGTTGCTGTTCTTACAGTTATAAAATATGCACTTATATTTAAATTGTCGTAAATTAATTGTAAAACTCGACAACAACAACAACAAGGTGACAAACTGTATCGGCAGAGCAGCAACAACAAAATTATTAAGTTCCTGTATTTGAATACACTATGCAAAAAGTCAAAAGGCTACATTGGTTTTGCTGTGCGTCCGATTTTGTTGATGCTTTTGAAGCTAGAAGTTTTTTCTGTATACCACAAATTTGAATGCCTGCAACTTTTCTTATGACAATAATAATGTTTTACAGTATCTGAAATAAACAAAATAATCATTATTTGAACGCACCGAAGACAGCAACACTTTTCATTTTATACATTTTTCTAATTGCCCGAATTCGAGCGTAAAGCTTTCTAATACCTGAGAAATATTTATTTAACAAATATGTAAATTCGTTTTAGCACATTTGGGTAGAATATTATTTTAATAATTGTAAGTAACGGACAAAAGAGACATCTTCAACTTCATATAGTATATATATCCTTGGCTAGTGCAAATAATCGATAGCCCGCCACATTTCAAAAAATCGATAAAATCAGACTGTACATTAAAAAGCGCATACGATCAATTGAATATACCTTAGCTTTTAAATAATTTATTGCGAATATGTCATTGAAGAAAACGTGTGGTTAAATTAGATAAACCACTTGTCAGCAAGCGCTGGAAACTTTTGTGTGCATGACTACATAGAATTGTGGGACTGTAGAATTTTCCCTAGAATTTTTCTTGCGGCTGTTCACAAATTTGCTTGTTCTCGCCGATTCCACGTGTGTTGTTTATACAATGGTGTTCGGGGAATCTTCTAGAGCATTCTTATAATTATTTTTAAGATTTCGAGAATCCAAATCTCAAATGATTTCAGAGATAGAATCAACAAATGTTAGCTGCCATTTATTCAGCTACAGTTTTAAAAGTCACTTTGCTGACATTAAAAATGCATTAGTTGGTTTTCTTTAAATGGCTCGAATCTATTCATCAACTGTTAACAGGGTATTGCGCAGTCAGTTTTATTGCATTTTAACATTCTAGCGTGTTTTTTTTTTATTTGCGTTTCTATTTGGGCACATGAAGGTGGGGTTGGGGCAGATGTGTGTGTCTGCCAATTATCTGTGCCCACCCAGCACCGACCACGTGGCAAGCCGCAAAAAAAACTACGACAACAACAAGAGCAACAGCAAAAGTCATAACCAAAAGTTGCGTGCGAGACTCGCCGCAACAACGATTCGAGCAACAGCAACAACAACAAAGTGGCAACAGTAACTTTGTAACCTTTGCACTTTTATGTATTTCAATCTCTCTTTGACCCAAACAGACTCACACACACACACTCGCCCACTGCGGGTGTGGGCCATTTTAAAGCCAGAACAATTAGTAAAAAATTGTGAACGACTTTTTTGCGGGGATTCAAGCCAAACAAAACCAAAAAAAAAAAAAAAAAAAAAAACATTGCAATCGAATGTAACCGACAAGCAAATACTCGTTCACAATAATATTTTCATGATCAATTTATTGAATAACGCAATTCAATCAATAATCCAGCACGGATCATAAGCAATCATTAAAACTTCAAACTAATTTTAATAATAATGAACATGCATACTTAAAAACGCTTGAGCTCACAGTCAAGTCAAGAGACTTCGGGGAAATTACGATGAGGACCAATTTAGCGCATCTAGTTTTAAACGTGTGCGTTGCACTCGACAAAATAACAATAATAATTATAATACTAATATGCTTCTTGAAGGGATAATAATATGCTAATTTTTAATATATTCTACACTTGTACTATAATAAACGCAATACTTTAAAGAACTCCGGTTGTTTTTTTGCTTTTGCTAGCTTCTTTTCTAATTTTTATGGTTTCTATCCATTTAAAATGCTCTCCCAATCTTTCAATCGAATCTCCCCTAAGTTCATTTCGAAGTTTGCTCTAAATTTTCTAGGGCATCGCAGAGGCAACAAAAAAAAAACTGTGCGTATACTTTGTTGTTGGTAAAATTGGTTCCGGGTATATGAGTCTCTGCTCCACTTTCACTTGCACGCTCCCTCTCCCTCTTTTTTTCTTTCTCTCTGTTACGTGTGTTTTCTGGGTTTTCGCAATTTCCTCATTTTGGGGCACTGCAGAAAACAGAGGCCAACGGAAGTTGGTCAAATGCTTCACAGCACTGAGAGCAAAAGTCCTAAACTTATGTCTAAGCCCCACCGCATGGGCAAACCCAGACCCAGCCCCAATCACGGACCCAAGCCCAAACCCAACACCAATCCCCATGTCAGGTCCTGCCGTCATGTCCCTTATATCATGTGGAAACTGGCAGCTTGACGACCCGTAAGCGAATTCTAAAAACTCTTTAAAAAAATACTCAACTAAATAATGTGCATGTTAATTATGCGAGGGTGGCCTTAGAACGTTTGGACCCCTATTCAGTTTGTTCAATATTTAATCAACTTTTTAATGATTTCTAAAAACAATCAAAATTATTATTATCTTCTTTGGAAGGAAACATCAGAGTAATGAATTCTCACCGTAACAATTGATGAATTTATTGATATTTGTAATGTTTAATATAAGAATATCTAAAAGCATGGCTACTTGAAACAATCTAATGAATATTAATAATATATATTACTTAAAACAAATAACCTGTAGCAGAAAAAATTGAATATTAGTCTATCGATATCGATAGATATCAATAGGTAGTTGAATATAGATCTGCATATGCATAAAAATGCATATATCCCAATGACTCTACCGACCTTTGCAGTTAATGCAAAACATTTAAATCATCCCTCGCATAAATTATATATGTATGCCTAGTTTCTAGCTATTTAGTTGCGTTAATGTATGTTTATTTGATTGGAATGAGGTTAGCCATTGATGTTGATTTGTCCATTGATTTGTCAATTATTCGATAGTCGTGGGTTAATTATCCCCGTATCATTATTTATTCAATGGTTCGAATCGTATAGCTCATTGCCTCGCCTAATTTCTGGGCCCAAAATGCCTAAAAGTTTTGCTTTCAGGCCGCTGACAAAAGGCGCTTTAAATATGAATTCGTGTTGATTACTCTCTGTCTTACTCTCTCCCTATCTCTCTATCTCTATCTCGCTCTCTTTCTATTTCTCTTCGATTGCATTTGGCATTTTGTGGTTGTGTTTTATCCTTGTTGCTGTTATTTATGTTTGATATTCCCATTAGCAAATGTGTTTTTATGCAATAAATATGCAAATTCACATATTCAATTTCATTTGTGCTTGTTCTTCCATGCGTTGCACTCCGCCCCAACTCTCGCCATCTCCCACTCTCTCCCCCCACTTTCTTGTAATGCCAATTTGTGCACAACTATTTTAATTGCCAGCCCCATTTCCTTGATTTTGTCGAGCATTTTGTGTACCATCTGCCGTGTCTCGCCGTCCTTTTGCATATTCGCCTTAATTGCGCATACGCCGTGTACGCCTTGTGCGTCACGTGTATTTTCACATTTGCCACAGGCCACATGCAACTGCGAATATCTTAAATGAAAATCATTGAAATAAATGCTTTGCAAAAATTCTTTTAACATTTAATAAGTCAAGAAAAATTAAATAGAAAAAGAAACTAAATGGCTTTGGTACACTCAAAGAAAATAGTTTTTTTTTTTATTTCCCAATAAATAATGTAGTAGAATTCGAGATTTCTAATTTTTTTTTAAATTTCTTGAAGATATCGCTCTTGAATCGAGTATTAATTTTTCATAATGTAATAATAAAGTTCGATATGTAAAATATTGAGTACTTTAGTTAAGTATTACGTACTAGACTTTATAGATTATAAAACGCTCTTAAAATAAGTATTTAATCTGAAAAAAACGTTATTAAAATAAGTATTTGGTCTCCAAGTAAAGAATTTATGCTTTATTTAAAAACAAAACTCTTAAAGTTTCTCTTCGGATTGTCATTTTTCCATGAAATAAAATTATTATCAACGTAAAAAAATAGTTTGCTAAAATCCGGTACTAAGATAATTTAATTATATCAGGCAGTATGTGCAGAGTCAAAAGGTTTTAATTTCTTATTAGCAAAAAAATAACTTAATGGCATTTGCTATCTGGAAAGTTTCCAATTTAATAAAAGCAGATATTTTTGCATGCTTTTAAATAGGTATGAAAATAATATATTTGTATATCAGGCAAATATACTCGGGCTTGCGCGTGCATTAATATTTTACATTAAAATTGCATTAACTCAATGAAATTAATTAATTTTTGAATCAGTTTTCCACCCATTTTATGGCCGTGCATTGAATTTTTTAAATTGATAAAACACGTTTTCATTAAAAAGCAATAATTATTGATAAAAGCAAATTGGGGAGGTGAAAAGCTTTTAGTGTAACCAAAGTGTGTACGCATAAAATGATAAGTTATAAAAATATGCATTCGATTAATGGAGATATACCGGCGCTAAGATAGTTTAAGTTATTCGTTGGTATTTGTGTATTTAAAAGGAGCTTAATTTGGAAAATGGATAAGCTTAACGGTATATATTTGTTATTACTGAAAAAGATAGAAGAGATACGTTAACATTGTGACTGAGATTGGGACAAGCTGACTAAGAGAACAAGTGTATTTAAGCATTAGCCTGCAGCATTGTTAAGAAGAATTCATAAAGATAAGAGATATTTTAATTATGTCACGAAATTTGTAACGTAGTTACTTTAAAACAGACTCATTTTAAAGAGTGCACGATTAATGCAAAATATTCTTTTTTTTGTGTACTAACCCTTTTCGCTCGTAAAAGCGCGCCCAGAGATCCTTTGAACTGTTTTTTGTTGACTTTTTCGCTTGCCAAATGCCGAAGCGTTGCATAACTAACCCGTCCCGCCCCGTCCCCCTATCTTGCTTTACCAGCACAACAATCCCTAACCATCGACAGTTAAAAAAATATCGATAAGTGGCCTGTTTGGCGTTCGACTGAAGCTGCTCGCTGACACCCGATTTTAAAGCTCCGCATAAACTGCTTGTGCACATATCTGTGGCATGCAACACTAGTGGCAGCAACATCAACAACAACAGCAACCGTGCCTAAAAGTTGAAAGCCAATAGAATATTTACCATAAATAATCAGCTCAGTCTGGCTGCGTGCTTATGTGTGTGTGTGTGTGTGTGTGGGTGTGTGTGTGTGCCGGGCGTGGCAATTGCATACATATATGCATATGCATACATATGTGTAGTTTATGCAACACACACACACACACACACTTTCGCCTGGCTATAAATTGAATGTCATAAACGCTAGTGCAAAAATTTTCCAATGATTTTTACCGTTTATTTTTTTTACTCTCTTTTTCGTTTTGGTTTGTTTACACACTTTGGGGGCGGCATACAGGCGGGCGGACGACTGATAGCAACTATGTAGCTAACAGCGTTGTATGCTGAAGTTTACCTGTACACAGAGTCACGCACACACATACGCACACAGCCCAGCTGTGATATTTGTTGGCGCTTGTCTGTCATTTCCAATTTGTTGTCGTGGGGCCCGTTGGCATTTCTCTGACATTTACTAATCGATAAATTTGCTGTATTTCAATGTATCTGTAAATGAGAGTGCCAGGGAGAAAGCTACCGAGTGGTCGTGGGATGGAGAGAAAGAGATAGCAATCTAGATAGTTGCTCAAAAAGGTAAATATATTGCAAATGGGATCTGACAACTGCCCAATGCACTGTTTACAGTAAATTAAGCAGGTAGCAGAGAGGCATTCTGCTTATGGAGCATGTCTGTAAAGCTGTGACTTCTTACATTAAAACTATAACTCTGGAATTGCTGATCAAACAGTAACTGTGCAAGAGTTATTCCAAAATTGTGATGCATGACTCTTTCATTGACAATCAGACTTAGATTTTTAATAATGAATTTTAGAATTTTAATTGTGGCTAAAAAGTAATGACTACTCAACTGTGACTTTATCAATCGTTAATTATAACTCTTAAATTTAGAATTTAAATCACTTTATGCTCAAACTTTTACAACAGTGCCTTTGCTGCAAATATAATTCAAATACGAGCCAATTTTATCGTCACTTTAAAGACCGTAAAACGAAAATTCCCTCTATAACTTTTAAAACGGAGTATAAAAAGTGTAGCCTATATTTAAGCGCACAGTTTTATTTACAAGTCGCCATTTGCACTTTGATGCATCTTTGGCTACAGCAAATGCTCGCACATCAATCAGCTCGTCACGGACACGCCCCTTAATAGATAGCTGACCTGACAACTCATTCAGCGTCCCTTCAACCCCCCATATACCACCCTTCCACCTCAATAGATATATAAATAATAGCGAACCTCTGTGCAATAGAACAATAAATTTGTGCACAGCTAAAGCGAAGCTCTCGAAGTTCTTTATGGCACCTCGGGGAGTGGCAGGGGGGAGGGGAGGGCGAGTGGCTGAGTTAGAGCTATGGTCTATATTTAAGAGCCAGATTGGGCTCTGTCTCCTATATACAGAGAGTAAATGTTCGCGTGGTCCTTTTATAATGCGTATAAATTATGCACATGTTCTGTTTGTCGTTTCAAAGCGTTTCGCGGAAAATGCGCTCCATATTAGAATTGCCCCAAAAGGCAGGAACGGAGCAATAGTGTTAGAGCGAGTAAGTCTGGGCTCGGAGTCAGCATAATTTATACAAATAATTGCAGCGGTTCGAAGGGGGCGTGGCAGTGGAGCGGGGGGAAACCTTTTGGAGTGCTTTACGAAAATTTCAAACGGATTTTAGGCAGCTTAACAATTTCTTCTTTTTGGCTTTGAGATTTTTCCTCCCTTGTTTTTTGCTAATTATTAGATTTCATGTTATGAAATTTATATGACTACATTAATTGCATATGAAATTGGTTTTCTATGGCCCGAAATCGTTGCAGCAATGTTGCACAATGTAGTTCAAAGTGAGTCCAATGAGGGTCACAGGGAAAAAATAAATGACTTTTTGTATTACTATTCTTAGTAATGAATATATTTTAAATTGATTTCGGTTCAAGTTTCAAGCGTGTTAATGTTAGAAAGGCTAGCTTATGTTAAAGCTGGTTTATCAACTCGAAAACTGACTCTGCTATTAAAGTTTACAAGAGGTTCACAAACTGATTTACAAACTGGCTAAATTGAATTTTATAGTGGGCTATAAGCTGGTTTAGCCCAGTTTATACTTGGCTCTCAACTGTTAATTGGTTCCAATAGCAATAGCTCGCAAAGACTAAACGATTTAAGAACTGAAAAGCGCTCAGTTTAAAGGTGGTTCACATGTTGATTTGCACACAAAAACTATTACAAAATCAGATTGTAAATTGATCTAGGGAAGTTGATGATTCAACTGTCCAATAATATGTTTACTAAAACAGTTGAATAACTGGTTCGGTAACTAATGCGCAACGTAATTTAAAACTGTTGTAACTGAACGAGTGGCTTTTAACCCGCTTTTATGTTTAAAGCTTTCACATGAAAAACGTTGATCAACTAATTAGAAAGAAACTATTCGTTTCCGAGTAAGCATATTTAAAATAATTAGTTGGATTTAGCTGGAATAATTTGAGCTTTTCCGCTGAAAATGTGTGAAATGCATTAATTCTAACCGCCAACAGAAAATGTGTTGGGCAATATGCATAAGCCGTTAATGGAAACTGCTAGAAACTGATGCGAAACTAGTTGAAATTCTGTGGAAATGTTGGGTGAACCCAATGAATTCGCATTGCGTTGCAGACTTTCAATTATTATTCGATGAATAGTTGGAAATGTTTTCGACTCACATTTGGCATTCATTACGGTTCGGCTGTCGTGGGCGCGTTTAGCCTTTGGCTGCTGACAGATTTATGGCGTATAAACATTAATTACTCAACACTGGTTGCCAGCTGCCTTCACACCTGCCGCTCTGGCACGTATGGGTGTTTTTTTTTTTTGTTTGTTTGTTTGGAGCACTGAGATTGCCCTTACCTGTTGGGCAAAAAACGCATTAAATACGCATTATGCATGGGCAGCGGCACGCCCGTATATAAAACTCTTACAAAAGGCAGGGATGTCAGCTCTTCATCTCCCTCTCCCAATCACTTCCTCTTCTCTCTCTTTCTCTGTCCCTCTCAGTCTCGCTTGCCCACTTTTGGCCAATGAGAGTCGCCTCGTTGCTTTCAAATTAGCGCAGGGCTCAATTAAATGCTTTGGCACGTGGGCGTTGGTCTGAAGGGGGAGGGGACGTGCGGCCTGACTACTCATTGCTTGCCTGGATGCGCTTCGACGCTCATTTAATGCTTGAACACTCGCACACATGCACACCCACACCAACACACACGTGCACACTCTCATTTAATTTAGTTGATTCTAATTTAATAACAAGCTGAACAAGTTGAGATGCAGGCCGCAAGCGGCAACGATAACCGCAGCATATTAATGTTAATGATAATGTTGATGAGCATGGAACGATGCACTAGCCACATTAGGGATGGAACTTTAACGAAAGCCAGGTCAAAAGATAGTCGCAACTAGCGAGCGCAATCAATAAATTCTAATCCATATAGTAGTATTTATGATTAAGACTTTAGCAATTCATTTTGACATTTTTACTATCGATAATTAACAAAAAGCAATCGATAAATATCGATCAAATGGTTGTGTGCATTACAGCTTTGATTTCTCTACCAATAAGTATCGATACACGTCGATACATATTGATAATCGTATCAAAAATCGCGATGTCATAGATGGTAAAATATACATTGTTAACTATTGGTAAATATCGATCCAAATGTCTTAGCGAATGTTATGTACTTTTCAAATAAATCGATAAATATTGATATATGTTTCAAAAAAGGGAAAGACAAAAAACAATGAGTTAAGTCTTAAGTGCCAGCATATGTATATGCATAACATTAAAACACACACACACGCACACATTCTCTTACGCACATACGCATTAATGGAATGGCCATCTCTCTCTTTTTCCTTGTCTGTCTCTCTTTGACTCTACCACTGACCCTGACCTTGTGCGCAAGGCCTATGTGAGATGCAACCACAAAATCCCCCGCTTTCAACTGCCCACCTATGTACCGTTCTTACCTTAACCAGCACACACGTGGGCCACTTGGACTTGCACTTGAAAATCATTGGAATCGGTTGTAGGCTAATGCGCTTACATTGACGCTGATGCAAGTGTCTGGCATTGCGTTTTAAGCCATGCACTTAATAGCCAGATTAGTGCAACAGCAACAACAATAACTGCTGTGGCTGTCGCAGCAACAAGCAGCAGCAGCTGCAGAACGCCTCGTTTCAATGTGACGTGTGAGGGCGCATAAATCAATAGAGCAGCTCGTGACACGTCAAATGCGAGCGATTCCACCTGCAGGCCACACAAGCACCCTGCACCCCCATTCGACACACACTTGCCACTAGCCACTTGCTACTTGCTACATGCCACTTGCTACTTGCTGGCTTCCACTTGCCACAGCGTAACCTGACGAGCAGCCACCCGAGCTTTGTTAACTCAATTTCGACACGGAAGCAATTTTCCAAGAGCCAGCGACAAGTGGTAACTATCCCCACCCTCTCCGACCACTGAAACCAACCCAACCCCATCAAACTGACCCCACCCTGTGGTCTATTAAACGCTACCCGTGCTGCCAGGATGCGTTTCGATTTCCGTTACGTTCTTCGGCAACACCTGCCATCGTTTTCTGGGGTCACACTGGGAGAGGGGGGAAATGGGGTTAAGGGGGAACGGGGGAACTGGGTGGCGACAGTTTAAGAAAGCAATTAACGAATGATTTGTACGTGATTCTATATTTAAAGTTTTCGACCTTATCTACAAATAAGTATTAAATAAATTATTCGTGTAGACAAAAGACATTACCCAAATGGCAAAAGTGGAACAGATTTTCCTGAAAAATATGCGACACGTACAAGTGAGCACTGCTCCTTTCCTTAACCCATTGAAAATGGGTAAAAAAGGCTATATTTTGTGAAAATGTATGTATGAGGCGGAAGGAAGCATTTCGACCCATAAAGTGTTCTTAATAAAGAAGGCGAGCTGCCACGTCGTTCTCGGAAACTATTAGAGCTAGAGACTTTTCACATGTTGACTCGTCCTTGGCAAGCAGAGATCAAATTTATTTAAATTATCGATAACCGATTTACCGTTTTCCGACAATCGTTAAAATCTACAACAACCTTAAATTTTTGTTACCTCATTTCTAACAATACGAAATACATATTTTCATATTCTATAGCACTTATAGAATATATTGCAAAAAAGTTAATAAAAATCCAGAAGAAAGAGGTTAGCAATATTTATATGGTTAAAGTCGCAGTCGGAGTTTCGAGCTTTCGTAAGTGACAAGATCGTAAATTGTGTTTTTTTTTTTTTTTTTTGATTAAAAATTAGTAATTTAGTTTTTCCATAATACTTATCAGCTGTATTCAGGGTATCTTCTAGTCATGCTATACCGACTAGGGAACTCTCACTTGGTTTTTTTTTGTTACATTTCAGCTAATTTGTGTACATTTTTCTACCGAGCTAAAAGCAAAATTGGATTTATACATTGGGAATGGCGAAAGAATTTAAGTGACATTTTTTATCACTTGATTTAAGAGACCCTATTAGCAGCGCTTTACAACGACCCCAATTAGTTAGCTACGTGTTAAAACCTCTAGGGTAATTTTACTCCTCGTTCTCTTATAAAAACGTGGCCGTGACTTTTTGTTACAGCCCAAATATTCTCGATAAAAATGTTGTTTAGTTTTAAAATATCTTGAAAATTCGCAAATATTTTAAAAATATTAAAAATTTTAAAATTGGAATAAAAATTTTAAATGGAATAATCCTTTCATAGTTTTTTCCTCATTTTTAATATGCAGCTTTTATCCACACTACGTATAAACTTTGCCACACTTTTCACAATATTTAAACTATACTTTCCGCTTTGAGAAATCTTATGTTATGTTACGAATATCTTGTGTTTTTCAATATACTGATATTTTATATTAAATTCTATTAAATTTCCTTTCAACATATTTTTTTTAAAGAGATACATCTTTTTTAGTTTTATGGCCTATATAAAATGTTTTGCCACTTGCGCGTACCGCAGTGATACTTATTATTTTCGTATAATTCTTGAAATATATTCATTGATTGGCTTTTTAATATCGTTATGCTTGTTGAACATACTTAACACTCAATTGTTCTTCATTGTCACTTAATTTAAACTTTATTTTACATTCAATGTTTCGTTCAATCCTATGAAAAAGTTTCACAAACTTTCGACGCAACTGTTCGGCTTTCAATATATGCTAAAATGTGCTCTTTGTCGGTTCTCCGTGTTCATTCGAAACATTTACTTAACTTAAATGGCCTCTATGGTCACATTATCAGATGTCTGGCAGCAAATGTTGCGATGCACTGGCTTTGTCAATTTTAGCACGTTTTATATCAATTTGACACACTGTCAGCAGCCATTTGGGGCTTCTCTATTGCAACAACGTTTGAGTTTCTGCTTCTGCTTCTTCTTCTTTAGCATTTTCTTCTTCTCCTTCTTCTTCTTCTATCGCTTTCTCGTTCGCTCTCTTTGCATTCTATTATACAATGCCATTGATACGTTGCGATATAATATGTGTTCATTTCATATCCAATGCCAAGTCTACAAGTATGTGTGTTTGTGGGTGTATTCGAGTGTGTGTGTGTGTGTACTGTTCCTTCTGTTTGCCTTGTTGATTTGCACGCGCGCGCGTTTGTGTGTGTGTGTGTGTTTGCTCTGCAATGCAATGCGATTCGATTTGATTTTCTTGGATTTATTTATGTGGCTTTCGATTGGTATGAATATGGCGTCGATATGCTGCAAAGTATTACAATTAGCAACGGCAGCAGCAGCAGTTGAAGTAGCAGCAACATTAACAGTTGCGTCATTAACATGAAGATTAACATTAATGTTGAGCAACGCTGGCGATTTACGCCGCGATTTACGTAATGCAATTTGAGCTTTTACGTAATCCCAAATGTCTTTCACATAATCAGGCCATAAATGTGCGCCAATTGTGGCCAAGAGGTGCGGTTGGCGAGAGGGGCAAAACAGCGGCAGCTAATTGATTTCTGCGCACAAAAAGCGGGCGAAAGGAAAACTTTTTGCTGCGGCGCCGCAAGGTATGCAGCGATTTTTGCAGACAACGGAAATTGATGTAGCAAACAGCAGCAGCAGCAGCAGCAGCAGTGGCAGCCGCAGGGGCAACCCTCAAGGTTGTCGTGTTGCATGCCACTTTTTGTGTTGCGGTTGCAGCCGTTAGGAAAACAAAGCGTAAATCAGCCCAAGTCAAAGAGAAAACGAAAGTCGTCTTCTTGGCGCCAGCATCCAGCGGCGATTGCTGTAAATTGGGCTAAGCAGCAGCAAATAAAGAAATAAATATATATGTATATATATATTTATATGTATAAATATACATATAT
>SCDT01000465.1:0-36264 GCA_004143765.1 Drosophila melanica
TATAATGAACTTGGGATAAAGGGATATCACAGAACAGCCGTGAATATGCTTATTAATGTGTGTATGTACTATCCAATATGCGTCTGTCCTACTACAAAATTTATTTCTAATAAATGTGTTATCCATGTTGAACATAAAGTTCATAATTTCTGGATTTCAAAATGATAAATATCTGTGAAATGTATTTTTTGCAATTTTGAATTCGCATTTAGACATAATTGAGAACCAATTTTCAGCAATCTTTTATTGATTTTATTAGTAGCCTCGTGCAATCATGTGAAGCAATTTCCTTTTGCATTTTGCATTGAATGAATGTGGCAGCAATTTGGGGGCGGGTCGCCCATTTTACGGTTGAGCCGAAAAGTGTGCTATAACTGTTTGATTTATATTGAGATTGATGCAGAGGTGTTTTAGCACATCATCACACAAATTAAGCAGCAAATAACAACAATAACAACAAGTGCAACAGCAGCTAGCAGTGAAAGAGAAAACTCATGATGGTCATCATTTCAAGCTAAATGCTTCGCCCATTGCCCGGTAATTGCCAACAAGAACAACAAACAACAACGAACAAGTAAACACAACAAATGCCTTTGCTTTCTGCTGTCTGTGCTGTTCTTTGCAATTTTCCATTTGCAGTGTTTAATGGAAAAATCAAGCCATCAGTTTTTCAGCTGCCCATAGTGCTTATGTTTTTCCCCAGCAGCAGATACCCCCACCCCCCTCCACCTCCCCCCGCAATGTTGCTGTCTGTGCTAATTGCAACAACAATTGCAATGCACTAACTGAATCTGAAAGCAAGAACTAGGCCATAGCCGAACATGGCCAGAGTTGGCACGCCCACCACCCCTTTGGCGAAGGATAACAAGCAGGGTGCAAATTTTACAAATTATAATCGTCATTTGTCATGATGCTGCTCAGCAAGGACTCGGGTGTGGCCGCCCAGCTACCGCGTCGCCCCGCCTTGGTCTCCACCAGGACAGGCCTTCACCCACATCGCATTTTTATTGACACATTGAAATGACAAGGGACACGAATACAGAGAGAGAGAGAGAGAGAGAGATAAAGAGAGAGAGAGAGTAAGTTACAACGGCAGCGACAGCAGCAGCAGTCAGGCCCGATGATATGAACGGCCTAAGAAAACTGAATTAGCAATTCACTTAAGGTCCATTTCTGGCCGTAATCTCTCAGGCACGTCGTCTGCAACGCACTCCGAAGATTTCCAGGCCGGGTCGGCATTTTTGCAGTGTATCGAATAGCATGCCGCCAAATGCGTCGCGCATCGTTATGGTCAGATCCTTGACGCTGCCAATGTCGCAGTACGCCATGAGACCATTGCTTAGCAGCGGCACACAGGACGTGCCCGCCACCAGATGCGGCTCATAACGGTAGATGGCCACACACATGCGCAGCTGCTCGCGTTGCAGCAACAGCGGAATCATCGCTCGCCAATTCACTTGCGTCAGATCCAACTCATCATTAGCATCTTCCGGCAGCGCATTGTACTCCAACTGTTCGGTGATATTCACAGACTCCAGCCGAAAGCCGCGGCACAGGCAGCTGAGAATCAACAGCTTGAGGCAGGCATTAGCCATGGCTAACTGAACTGTTTTTGATATTTAATTGAAAATTGATATTTTATTATTTTTGTAACAATTTTGCCGCACTTGAAGCCGCGTTTGTACGAATCAAAGCTTGCAAACAAACTGTCAACAGTCTGGGGAAACTACGTGACTTTAAATTCGAGAATCGGGAGTCTTTCGCCAGTCTCGAATCGGAATCGGTTTGCTGACATATGACGCACGATAAATGTAAATCAAACTGCGTCAGTAAAATGTTATATAAAAACCAACCAACTGCTTAAAAAAAGACAAAACTGGATTAAAATCAAAATCTAATCTAAACTAACTAAAAATCATCAAAAATAATATTTGTAAATATTTTTTTAAAAAATATAAAAACAATTGTAAACAATTTTAGAGCATTTCAGAGTGATAGTCACAATTTCCTATTATTCTATTATAATTAAGTTAAAACAGTTTGCTAAGTGCACTTTTGTGTTAAAAAATAATTCTGCTGTAGACTTCGAATTTCTGATCTAAATATGCGCTGCAGCAATGCGAATGTTTAATGTTTAACTTGGTTTTAATTTCTAGCTGCCAGACATGCTACGTGACTTTCGAGCGGTTTCGCGTACAGCACGTGGCAAGCCGCTGCGGCGTGGCAAACTTTTATTTGCCCAATGCTGACGCTTAATCGGCAACGACGTCATATATGGAAGCATTTAGAAAATATGAAGGAATTTTCAATATAATAAATAAAATATTTCTGCAAATCTAAAATTAAAAATCATTTAATATATTTCAAGTGCAAATTCAAATCAGTTTCGCAAATTTATGGGAGATTGAAAAATTGAGTCTATACATATGTCAAATTTTCTGTCAATTTGTCTCAGATAACAAGGGTTATAACGAGTATATATATTATATATCTAGTTGTAACTCCCTCTCACTTTCTCGCCCTCTCTCTCTCTCACACACAAATCGTTACTGACAAGTTTCATAATATATTTATGAAAAAGTGCACTCAAATATTTATTTCATATCATTTAATTTGCAATTCAGGAGGAAATTTATTTTTATACAATTTAAAATAAACGTGAATAATTGAGCAGCAAAAATCATGACCAAAGCGCAACGATATTGTGCCAAAAAAAATATTGAAAATAAAAAAAAATAATGGCGCTCATTCTGTACTTTTTTTTTGTATTTTCCAAATGGATATGAAACATTTTTGCAAACGCCAGCACCAGCTGCAAAATAATATTTGCATAGATTTTTATTTTTCGACCCATAAATCGTTGACAAAAAGCCAAACTAATAAATGTCGAAAGGACACGCAGAGACGCATTACACAACTAATTGGAGTTGTAGCTGGGATACGACCGGAATCAGGATTCGTCCGCAGCTGTTGCCTGTTGTCGGCCAGCCCGAAAGGGGCGACGCGTGCCAGTCAAATCAAAAAAGGAAAAACAACAGAAAAAAAGAAGCAAGGCAAACGATATGTAAAAAACAGATGAACATTTAAATTATAATTTTTTAATAATAATAGCACGAACAAAGCTGCAAATTCAGCTGCCGACATTGTGCGGTTTCGGAGCGGTTAGGAAGGGTCACTGGAGCGGTACGTGGTGATGTTCGCCATCCACAAAATGGCGCAGCGGCCATTTGCCGTTGGCCGGAAACAAATTACAGCAAACAATTTAAAAAATGTTTGCAAACAAACAGGAGCAACAACAAGCACAGGAACAAGCATAACAAAAATAAACTACAAACAAAACAGCGGCAGGCAGACGGAAACGTTATCTAGGCAATGAAAGAGACAGACGGACGGACAAGCGGAGAGAGACAGACAGGCGAACGGACATACTATAGAACGCTTGGCCAAACAACAGCAGCGCCCAAGATAAAAGTCCCATTTCAGTGCCAGAGACGCTTTCCCGGCGCTTGTCCCGGCCAATTCCTGCTGCTGCCGCCACTCCAGTTCCTCTTTCTTCATGATATCCGTTCGCTATTGCGCGCTGCTGCTTTTAACCTTTTCGTTTCACTTAGTTAAGCAAAAAATAAAATTTTTATTGCCAAAATGCATAAATGAATAGAAAATAGTTACACAAACCAAAACAGCAGAAAACCCACAGCAAAACCGAGCGCCACTCAGGACAATCCAGCCAGGTCTGGCCACACCCAGCACATGCACCTGCACCTGCAGCTCACTGTCAGGATACGGTTTTCCTACCCCCTCTTCTCTTGGCTCCCTTCTTTTTTTTTTTTGGTGAACACTCAAAGCGTGCTACAAGCCACACCTAAGCAAAACGTTAACCTCAGCACTAAATCTGAACATGTCTAATAACTTGAAGGGCTTGTTTGTTTTTCCATAATTTGGTTGCCACGCCAGCAAGCGGGTACTAGAACTAAGACAAGATCCTTGCAACGAATGGATTTAAAAAATTAAAAAAAAAAAAACACAGATAAAAACACAAATAATAATATAAATTTTAATTTATATTTTTCGAAATTTAAATTATTATAGAGTACTCATTAGTCGCCTTTTTGGCGACGATTTATTTCATTCTAGTTATTGCTGTTTGCTTTGGCTCGTTTGTTGAAGCCAGCCAAATTTTGATGACCTGCAATGATTTCGACATTAGGTGAGTTTGCAGCACAGCTTCCAATCAGGCTTCTGGCTACTGGTTACACCCCCCCGCACCGCACACAGTTTACCATCATGCACATGCGTAACTTTTTGTAACATTTCAATTAACAAATAATAAACAAGCTGGCAAAACAAAAAGCGACCAAAAACAACCGAAACTTGTACTCCCAACGAGAACGAAGAATAAAAAAAAGTTGTTTCTAAACCAAATCAGAAAGTCATCAGAGTGCCAAAAATAGGCAAAACGTTTCAAAGCCCATTTGCATTTGGGGCCAATGAAGAGAGTTCAACCCGGCTGCGGGCCTTACGGCCTGTCAGCTTTCTCACATTGCCGGCGCACTTTAAAAGTAATTTATCCTTTTTACACAGTGTTCACAATGTGCAAAGCGGGTATATTAGTTCCAAAAAATCTCAGTTCCAGTCTCAGAGTCAAAGAAGAAATTCAACCTGTTATAAACAGTGCCTGGTGCAGTCGTTTATACCCGCTTGCAATGTTCATCTTTTTTGTTTGTTTTTATTTTTTTGTTTTTTGTCCGATTTCAGGACTCTACATGCCATTTGCATAAAACTTGCATGTGCCTCAAGTCCCGTTGGCATAAAACCCACTTTGTTGGCAGCTGCACCAAAAACTGCAACTGCCTGTTGTTGTTGCTGTTGTTGTTGCTGTTGTTGTTGCCAGCATTGTTAATTGCAGCGCTGCTTACGGGTAAGTTTTCAATAATGCGGAAAGCATGTAGCCAGAAAATTCCTTTTGTGCATCAATCTCTAATGACTTTTCTTTGTTGTAGCCGAAAAGAGAAAAGAAAGAATTTGTGTCAATTTGAGAACTTACTTAGCCAGAGTGCCAGCCAAGTTAGCGTGTAAATATGCTTTACGCTTCGCATTGAGGATGAGCTGCACTTGAGTGAGAGTTTTATTGAACCACTAAGCACATCGCACCACTATTACATATATTGTGGCGTGGGTTAGAAAATGATGAATGAAAAAAATAAAAGCGAAAGTGGAACTTGGAACGTTTCAGCCACTTGACATTATTTATGGCGTTTACAATCTGAGTGGGGGGAAGAATGAATGTTGCAGTGAAGTTCCTTATCGCTTATAATTAGCTTGTAATGATGACATTAGACCCTCGCTTTTCATTCACTTTCAGTTTAATAAGCTTATCTCTGAATCCCCCCGTTTTAGCATACATTAATTAACGTTCCACTGCACAGCCAATACGCACTCAATCATGGCAAAATTCTGTTTGATTATAGGCAAATACATATGAATTCAGCACTCAAGACGACAAACAGCCTTACAATGGGCATGCTGAACTTGGAATACCTAATGATCTGAGCGAAAAACAAAAACATTTATTTATACTTCAAATTTAAAAAAAATGAGTGCGCTTAAAGAATTGTTTTAACTTTAATATAATATAATAATAAATTTCTCTGATAATCAATTTTAAGCTGATCATTCATATAGATTCAATCAGCTCTTGTTGCTAATCAAGCATATATTATCCGTTATACCCTATCTAATGTTAGGATATAATTTATACACATCAATTGAACGCACGATTTGCACTTGCAGCTGTGCTAAATAACTGCACGAATACGCATTGAGAACTTGAAGGGCTGCTAGCAAGAACACCCACAGATACACACACTTGCACACATCCAGATACACACTCAAGTGTAGGACTGCATGTGCGTATTTGTTTGCGTTCGCGTGAATGAGCCAATGAGTGATTGCAAAACTGGGAATGATTGAAGGCTTTGTTTAAGTGTAATTTAATTAAACAAATCAAAGTTCCATGTGTGTGTGTGTGTGTGTGTGTGTGTGTGCGTATATTCAGGGGGTGTCAAACGAATGGTTTTTTCTGTTAATTGAGAATGTGTTCAGTGAACGCGAACAAATACCCAAATGAGCGTTTTGCTCGTGCGCTCATTCATTGCCTTAAATAATTTACAGCTTTTTGCTCTCTTTCACAAGTTTTTTTTTTGTTATTTTTATCTATATATATTATATCGCTGCACAGTGTTGTGTGTTCGCACAAATACCTTTGTATTTAATTTATTTGCAAATTTAAACAACATTTTATAAATACAAACATATTGTTGCCAGCTTTTTGGGGCAGCGGCACGCATAAAGCCAAATATATTAAATGTCTTTCAGGCACTCTACCTTTTATTAATAATGTTGATTGCTGAGTCACAAAATGAAGGAAAGGGCTTTCAATTTTTAGTTTTTTTGTTTGATTTGAAAATACCCGTGATCAAACTGTTAGTAAACTTGTATATAATATAATTGGAGTATATAAATATAATTATTATTGAAAAAATTAGCCAATATTTTTTTTATATTTATTTCTAAAATTTTTGCAAGGGTATTCAATCTACGGCAATCCAAAGTTAACTGCTATTTCTCGTTTGTTTTGTCTTTTATTTGATTTGTGTGTGCTGGCGCGAAATGAATTTAAAAACACGTGCGCATTTAATTCTAACACAAATGGGTGTTAAAAATAATTACCATATTTTATGGTATTTTTATGTTAATTAAAATAATTTTATGATTTATTCACTATTTACATTGGTTCAAAGCGTATTAACACATTCGATTATTTATTGCACATTTTAAGCCAAATGGAATGTACGTAAAAATGTATGGCTTATTTTAATTCAGGCCGATTAATCAGACATATTTCATATGCAAAACAAATTTTTATCGATATCCAAATAAACTAGTCAACGCCGGAAATTGGAATTTCATGTAATTCGTATTGCTTTGATATGAGCAGTAAGAATTTGAGGTAAACATTTTTAATACTTCACAAATGCAACAAAAAAAAAATGACCAACCAGAAAGAATTTAAATTATTTTGTAAGAAATATAATGCTCGAAATAAATTCAGTTTCAGTTTGGGGCATTTTGTGTTTATTTAATTATTAGCTCTTATCGGTAAGATAAACGAATTTACCGCAGCATTTACGTGCTGAAAATGATTGAAATAAATAACTATAAATTTGCACATTTGGATATTATTTTAACCATAAAACAGCCTTGAAATCAGACGCTTAACTTTAATCGTTGCAATTAAAATGCGAGTAAAACGATAAATTCGCAAACAGCGAAAACCACAAAATGCGCAATGCCAAAAATGCGAATGCGAAATATAAAATGCAAAATGCATTTTCATACAATAATTTTTGCTTATGTTAAGCAACTAAATAAACCCTTTGAAACGACAAGTGTTAAATATTAAATGTCATTCCAAAAACAATTCCATTACACATTTTTATGCAAGCTAATGGCCATCGCATTCCAAAATGGCGCTGCATCCGTAGACAAAATGGCGACTGCAGCGGGAAACGGGAACGGGAACGGGAACGGGAAACGGGACAGCGTGACCTTGCTCAAACAGTAAGGCAATAATAAATGGTCCTTCAGTGAGTTCTTTCGCCAACAACACGTGCTAAAAAAAAGCTTTGGCATCTATAAAAAAAAACACCAAATGTTAAAGTTTGCACTTTTAATACCCTAGACACCGCAATTTGCTATACAGAGCAACAAGAAATATATCCTATAGACTCAGAGTTATCTTCTTCAGTTATATTCAATTGGGTATTCTTTTGTATATCCCTTTGCATTTGTTTAATGGTTGCAGGGTATAAAAATTCGAAATTGGCTTAAATTGACAGCTTGAATTGCAGTTGGATATTGTGAAAGCTAACGAAGCGCAACAAAGTTAAGAAAGAAATCAGTTATGTTTTTTAACTTCAGGTTCTCACCATAAACTTTTTCTTCTTTGACATTCCTGAGTTTAAAAACTTTGCCAAATGTTTTTCAACTAGAAAACAAGAAAATCAAAAACTACAAAAATCACAACTATTTGCGACTTATCGCCAAAAAATGGGCCATTGAATAAATATCAAAAGCAAATGGCCATAAATATTTCCCATCGGCGTTTCATTTCTACTTTTTTCTATTCATTCCCCGTTAGTAGTATTCTATTTTTTTGCAAACAATTTTTTTATGGTGCTTTGGGCACGGTTTTGCACATGGCGCAAAAAATACTTATTTTCAGAGAGATGCGAGACACGTTAAAATCATTTATGCCGCTTAAAAAGCCACAAATGTCGGCTGGTACCCCGGGCTGGTGCCCAACCCGAGCTATACGGGCGACCAGGCGACCGGCCATCCGGGCACTGGGGCCAATGTTGACAGCTGAGCAGCGTGGATTTTTGTTTTGCAAAGGGATTTGCACGGCTGTAAAGCGAGCGCTGAAAAGTGCGAGCACAATACTCGTACATAACGTATATCGTATACGCCGCGTATACTTTTACGACGATAGAAAACGCGACGCGCAGCTTTACGATGCCCGCATCATTTGATTTTATTGCAAATGGGCCGAAGAGCGTCTTGCTAGTGTCGAAAGAACGAACGAAGCAAAAATCATAAAGAAAATCAAAAAGAATGCAAAAAACAAAAAAGAATAAAAGAGCAAGTTATCTAAAAAGATTAAATACTCTTGCAGACATATGGATGAGTTTTTAAAAAGTTTTATCACAGAAAAATTTAATTTTCAATCAAATCTTTTTAAAAAAAAGGCTATTTGATATACTTGTTATATTGGTATTATTTTCTTAATAAGTTTGGAAAACATTTGAAAACAAAAAATGTTTTTATTTTTTTATGGCTAAAAAAATCAGGTTTGCTGACGATAGTTTTGATATTGAAACTCTAGTTTCGTGAGAAAATTATACTAACCCCAAGCAAGTGTATGAAAAGAAAGTTTTTTTTGTCAGCTTTACGATGCGGTTCGGTTCGGTTCAGTTCGGTGTCGTATGAGCAACGTGGCCCTGTCCTTGAGCCAGTTGCGCCCTTTGTTTGTGATTAATGCGATGATTGCGACAATGCCGCGAATGCAGCCAAGCGCAGCACGTCAAATGCAAATAACCGGCGGGCTGAATATAATCAAATCGAACTGGCAACAACATCAAAGTTGACGACAACGGAAACTGCAGCAATAAAACAAAACAACGCAGCCCAATGGCTGCAAGTGTGTGTGTGTGTGTGTGTGTGTGTGCAAGTATGCGTGTGTGCCAAGGCCAGACAAATCAATTAAATTATGAAAATTCTCTGCAATATTTCAGAATTCACCTATTTGAACAACTTTGTCGTCTTCCTTTTCTGTCACTGTGAGGCTTAACAAATATTTTCATGTTTTTCCGTTTTATTGACGTTTTGTATTTGCCACCGGACATGTCGGACCGACAGACAGCGAGACTGTTAAGACATACCAGCACTTTGACAGGTTATTTCTATGGAATTTTTACGCAATTCCAGAAAGTTTTCATGCTTTTCCATGTCACATTAGCATGTGGCAAATATGCGTATAAAATGAAATAAGAAAATGCATTTGCATTTAAGATGTGTGAACAAATATGTCGAAATTTAACTTTTTCTTGAAGCTTACAACAAGGCACATCGATGTTGAGAGGTTTCTGTCGATATTTTGGGAGCTAAGAAACGCTCTTATTTGTTAAAAATATAGTTATACAGATTGAAAACTACTTACTCTCTGTAGAAGTAAATTAGAAAATAGTATTTTCTTTTTCGAACATTTCTAATTTCTACATTCCACGCTGCACATCCAAGTCCCGTTACTTCGACATTGACACTTGTTGCTTTGGCACACGTAACTGCCCACGGGGCAATTTATTAGATATAAGTTAGGATTAAGACTGAGCAGCAACTACTAATCAGCAGCAACACCAACCATTTAACCATTTACTAACTTAACAATTTAAACATTTTGCACAATACACAATAAGAAAAACGCGCGGTTGTAGGCTTCACGATAATACTGCAGCCCTGCATATAAGTAGTCATTGTCGATAGTTGTGGCGGAGAACGATAAGCGAATGTCTCGATCGATAGACATATGCAATATGAAGAAGGTTGGTTTGCCACTCCGTTAAAATTATCGATAAGCAGCTGTTCCATACAAGCTGATAAAAGAGCAGTTGAGTGAACTTAAAACAAAATTACCATAAAAGAAAACGATCGTAAAGTATACGGAAGACGTTTTAAGCGAACTTTCCTAATATGACTTATTGTTATATTCTATTATTGTTTTTGCCTATAATTATGCTTACATGTTCCAATATAAATTAGTTAGTGGTAGCAGTAGTGAAGTAAGGTAAGGAAACTGAAATTTAAATTTTGAACGTTCGCGCCATCTGTCGTAGCAAACAGCTGTTCGCGTAAACAATAACTCGAATCAACCCTGTTTTTAGCGTGATTGCCCAGGATTTGCTTATTTGTAATCAAAACCAAAGTGATTGTATTACCCATTGGCAGCGTTAAAATGTCAGTTTGCACGGCTGCTGAGATAGCAGAGAAACGGCGTATTGCTCTGGCCAAGCTGCAAGCAAAAAAGGCCCAAGCGCCGTCATTAAATTCGAATTCAAATGCTTCAGAGAAACTGGGCGCCAAGTCGGCGTCCAACTTTTACAGATCGCCGCCGCAAGTCAACGCACAACCAAGCGCCAACAACAATAGTCAAAACAAGAGCTCGTCCTTCTTGAACGCGCTCAAGGCGATAAAGACGACCAGTGCGCGAGAACTGGGACGTGCGGCGGCTCATCCGTATCAGCGGCCTAATGGCGCACAGAAGCCCCTGCTGTCGCTCAGCCCGGAAAAGGAGAAGCCTACCGGAGCGATTGCGTCCGTGTTTGTGAAGTCCATCACCTGCCGCATTTATATGAAAAGCGCTCAGCGCTTTGCTGTCGAAACTTCGGGCTACCACGAGAAGCTGATTGAAGTGTTCAAAAATATGCCCAGCAAATCGTACGACACCCAGACGCGCATCTGGGACTTCGACCTCAAAGACTACCAGCTGCTGCAGCAGCATGTGGGCGACCTTAAGCCGCACGTAGTGATCGGCACCATTCCAAAGAAAATCATGGACATGTGCAAGCAGCCGCCGAAGCCACTGGAGCGCAGCGTGCTGGCCTCCATTGGCGGCACGCTGGCGCAGAAACTGATGCCCTTTCAGGAGGAGGGCGTGTGGTAAGTGGCCTCACCAATAGTTCCTGGTCTACTGGTCTACAAATTGTGATTTGTTTATCTATGCAGCTTTGCCATTGCGCAACAGGGTCGAGTTATGATCTGTGATGAAATGGGCCTGGGCAAGACGTACCAGGCGCTCGCAGTGGCTGACTATTTCAAGGAGGATTGGCCGCTGCTCGTCTGCACCACGGCCAGCACACGCGATGCCTGGGCCCGCCACGTTGTCGAGCTGCTGCCGTCGGTGCCCATACACTGTGTCCAGGTGCTGGCCAACAATCAGTACGTGGGCGATGCCAAGGTGCTCATCACCAGCTACAACATGATGGAGCGCTACATGGACAAGCTGCTGCAGCGCAAATTCGGCTTCGTCATCTACGACGAGTCGCATACGCTGAAGAACGGCAAGGCCAAGTGCACCGCGGTGGCCAAGCGACTGGCGGATCAGGCCAAGCGTGTTATTCTCTTGTCCGGGACTCCGGCTCTATCCCGGCCGCTCGAGCTCTTCACACAGCTGCAGCTGGTCGACGGTCGCTTCATGAGCTTCATGGAGTTCAGTAAGTGAACTGGTTTTTGTACTGGTTACTTTTTAATGACTTTTTAACTTCCGTTTGTCCGTCTATTTCTTGTTGGAATCTTGAAGTTTGGAACATATACTTAGAAGCGTATTGCGTAGTCGGTTGAGCCCGATTGCAGCGTTCTTGTCTGATATGATAATTATATTTGCATTGCAGCTTCGCGCTATTGTGATGGCAAGCAGTCGCATTTTGGCTGGGATGCCAATGGACAATCGAATTTGGATGAGCTGAAGGTGATTCTCACGCTCAAATACATGCTGAGGCGGACCAAGGCGGAGGTGCTGCCGCAGCTGGCCGAGAAGAATCGGTAGGTGGGCAAAATTGTTGCAAATTGCAAATTGCATTTAATATTTGTTTGCGCTTGCAGTGAAACAGTTGTGCTGGATCCCGTGCTGGTTTGGAGCAACGATGAGGCAAAGACCACTTGCAAGGAACTCAACACAGAGCTGCAACAGGCCAAGGGCAAGTCTCGGGAGGAGATCTTACTGCGCTTCTATGCGCGCACGGCTGAGGTCAAAACGCGAGCTGTGTGGTAAACACATCAAATCTTCTCTTTATATTCTTCTACTATACTCCCCTCTACCGGCAGCGCTTATCTGAAGACCCTGGTTAAGGAGAAGATCAAGTTCATCATATTTGCCCATCATCGCGTGATGTTGAATGCCATTAGCGATTGCCTGACCGAACTTAGGGTGCAGTACATTCGCATCGATGGCCAGACGCGCAGTGACCTCAGAGCCGACTACGTCGATACCTTTCAAAAGAAGAGCAGCTGCAAGGCGGCGGTGCTCTCGCTCAAAGCCTGCAACTCCGGCATCACGTTGACCGCAGCCGAGATGATTGTGTTTGCCGAGCTCGACTGGAATCCGAGCGTATGTGAGATTTCAATACTCAATCGAGTATATTGTGTTTTTGCAAAGTCCGAAATAGTCTAAGATTTTATTTAGCTGTTATTTCACTATAAACGAGTATTGCGTGGTCGGATACACATTATTTATAATTCTCATGATGTGTCTGTTCCCTTGCAGACCCTGGCGCAGGCCGAAAGTCGGGCCCATCGCATTGGCCAGACGAAGCCCGTGGTGTGTCGTTACCTTATGGCCAATCAAACGGCGGACGACACCATTTGG
Organism: Drosophila melanica; assembly: GCA_004143765.1. NCBI lineage: Eukaryota > Metazoa > Arthropoda > Insecta > Diptera > Drosophilidae > Drosophila > Drosophila melanica. Next base: position 12,980 of record SCDT01000465.1, read on the forward strand.
AATATGCTGAAGAACAAGCAGGAGGTGCTAAGCAAAGTGGGCATCTTTGCGGAGAATCTGCAGCATGCCACCCACACAGCAGCGCCTACTTCGGTAAATTTTTAAATCGATTTCTAGCAGTTGTATTTTTTGAAATTTTATTTAATTTTATCGTTTTATGCAGTCACGAAAAATGGAAGAATTTTTCACACCCACTAAGTCAGCTGCCCCGACGGAATCAGCTTTGTCACCGACCCCAGTCAAAGTGGGCACAATGGAGCAGTATTTTCCATCGGTGCCGGCGCCGGTCACAAACAAAACGAGCAGCGATACGGAGAAGCCCGCTGTGGATACCGAGCAGGATATAGCCGCCTTCTTCAACGATGATGATGATGATGCATTTAAGGATTTGGTTTTTTGATTGTTAAGCTATCATTTATATATTTTGCTAGATTCAGCTAATTTAAGTGTAAGAATACATAAAGTGTTTGTTAAATATAAAATAATGTTTAATTTCTGAAGTAGGTAGATACATCTGATACTGTTATATCTCAGTTTGTCAGTCCCTTAAATGCCATTCTACTGAAATGTGTCGTAATCACAACAACAAAAGTACCACTATATCATATATCTGCGTTAGCATCAATCAGATCCAAAAATTAACTTTTGTATGAAAAACGTTTTTGTCAGCCTGTTGCTTGGATATGTTTAGAAATATATCACAGGTCTGATATATGTTATATTAAAGGGTATTTAATCTTCGACATCCAAAAGATAGTCAAAGTTTGGGTATTTCGCTGCTGTTTAGCTGAGGGGTTCTACAGTAAAAACTTGACCTCTGCGCATGCCTGAAGGCAAATGGGGATTCGAGTTGTGAGTGCCTTGGCAACAGTTCAAACAATAGTCAGGAAAACTTTTTGAATTGACTCAAAACAATAAAATAAACAAATAAACATAGGCATGGATAGCTCATTTGGCGACAATGCTGAGCAAGAGAAGATTGGGGACGAGGAGGATCTGGGCGACGATGTTTGTGCATCGTTTCTACAGGATTTGATCAGCCTAGAGTGGGTCTAGCCATATATATATATATATATCCATGGATTTATTTACGCATTTTTATTCAACAGTCATTCCTTTGGATACGATTGCAAGCGGCTCTTCAACCTGGTGCTGGTGGACGACGATACGCTGATCTTTGCGTCCGGCAATTTTCTGCACTACTTTAGCATCAAGAGGCGTGAGGTGACCTTCCGGGAGACGGTCTTTGGCTGTGGCATTGGCTTCATAACGGTGCGTAGTCTCTGGGCAGAAATACGAACTCGATAAAAACTTTTGGTAATCTTTACAGAAAAACGAACGTCCCGAATTCGAGAATCTGTTCACCGTGGGCGAGAATGGACCGAAGCCGACCATCTTCATCTATGAGTATCCCTCGCACGATGTGCGCATCAAGCTGCTGAATGCGGCCAAGAGCTGTTTCACGGCCGGCTCCTACAACTCCAGCGGAGAGCTGTTCGCCTCGCAGGCTGGCTATCCGGACTTCATCATCACCATCTGGCGCTGGCAGAAAGCCGAGGTGGTGCTGCGTGCCAAATCGTTTCAGAGCAACATTCTGTTTGTCCACTTCTCGGAGCACAATCCGATACTGTTGTGCTCCGGGGGCCTCAGCCACATCAAATTCTGGAAGATGGCCAACACGTTCACGGGCCTGAAGCTCAAGGGCGACCTGGGCCGGTTCGGCAAGACGGACTTCAGTGACATCTATGCGATGTATATGCTGCCCGACGAGAACGTCATCTCCGGCTGCGATTGGGGCAACATTCTGCTGTGGGAGGCGGGCCTGATCAAGTTCGAGGTGTGCCGCAAGGGACGCAAGCCGTGCCACCTGAAGCCGATAACGCGCATAACGATGCGCAACGGGGAGGTGACCACCGTCGGCATGGATGGCTATGTGCGCGTCTGGTTTTGGGAGACCGTCGACCTGGCCGATCCGCCCGAGGATGATCTCTTCGTTGAAATCGATCCCATCTACGAGTTCAAGATCGCCGAGGTCGAATTGCGCGCCATGCAAAAAATTAAACCGTTCGATGAGAACGATTTCGGTTACTATGCGCAGGATGGCGGCGGCGGGATCTGGTTTTGTGACATCAATACCTATGACGTGCCCAGGCCGCCACAACAGCTCTACTCCTGCGTGGGCGGGCGCGTCCTGGCCGCCCAAATGTCACCCATTTCGCCCCATCTCCTAGCCATGTCCGAGAGCGGAAAGATCTTTGTCTATGATTTCGACAGCCAGAAGCTGATTATGGAGAAACAGTTTGCGGCCAACGGCGTGGACATACTCTGGCTGGACACGCAGATCTCCGTTCTGGGCACCGAGCTGGTCGCCGGCTTTGAGGACGGCATTCTGCGTCAGCTCTTCCTCGATCTCAGCGTCCCGGGCAAGGCCGCCGTTCACCTGATTCGGGCCTACAAGACGCACACGGCGCCCATTACACGGCTGAGCGTGAATCCGGTGAGCACGGTGCTGGTCAGCGGAGCGGCGGACAAGAGCATGTTCATCTATCGCATGAGCAACGATGAGGAGCGCCTGGTGCTGCTGGAGCCGCTCGGTTTTATCGAGTTTAGTGCGGTGCCCAGCTGCTTCCACTGGCACTTGGAGGAGCCATCGGTGGTGCTGGTTGGCTGCTGGAGCGGCGAGGTCTATGAGTATTCAGTTCGCAGCGATGTCACCCAGGAGGAGACGTACCTCTCCTATAACATCACGGATCCGGCGCGACTTCGCAGCACGCGCTTCGTCTCGGTGAAGAGTCGCATTCGACGCGACAATCGCCGGGAGATGATCAAGAAGCGCAAGGAGAAGAAGAAGGAGGCCAAAATGCGCCATATCGAGAAGCTCAAGCAGGCCAATCCCGGCCTGCAGATCGACATGGAGAACGCCCTGGCCGACTCGGAGCCAGAGGAGGAGGAGGAACCGCTCCACATACCGGCCGTGCCCAATCGCATCATCTGGCTGCGCTACACGGAACGCAACACCATCTGGGTTTCCATGGCCGGCTACGATGCCGGCTACATCTACGAGCTGGACTTTGAGAGTCCCGAGCCAAAGATCTGCACGCTGATAACCGATTGCGACGACATCGAAATCCACTCCTACTTCATTGTGTACGTTCTAAATTAAGGGGTGGGAGGGGGGTTCCATAACAGATCTCACAACTGATTCTTTTTCTCAGCGAGGACTTTCTGATGTTTGGCCTGGTGAACGGCAGCCTGCGCATCAATCGCATCAATCCGGAAGACTTCACGGATCTATCCGATTATCGCATTTATCCCATGCACGACTCCATCAAAGGCACCATACCCTGCATCGCCAGCAGCTACAATAGCGAGCGGCTGGTCAGCGTTGGGTACGATGGCAACATATTCCTGTACAAGTGGAACGGACCGAAGCTGCAGACGAACGCGCTCCGGACGCAGTTGCCGGCGTTGCCGAGCCCGCGAATGGTCGAGGATATACTCGATCCGGAGACGCCGTCGCTGGAACAGGAGAAGATCAATGCGGAATTGAAGCGGCAGCAGGAGGCAGCCGAGGCGCACGATCGCGATGTTCTGGCCAAGATTGGCGCCCTGCAGAGCGTTTACTTTGAGATAATCAAGCGCAACGCCGAGCTACCGCGTGGCCTGAGCGTTTCCGATAGGGATCTGCTCCTCGATCCGCGGATCACGCAACAAATTCGCGACGAGCTGCAGGCCGAACTGGACGATGTGCGCGAGGATCTCGCCTACGATCTGGAGTTCGCCCAGGTCGGCCATGCGAAGCTCTACAATCATTTCATCCGGAAACTGGATCATGTGCCCATCACCATCACCCCTCTATGGTGAGTCGATCGAGCTCTACAAACATCGGGCATAGCCCTCTGATCTCTCCTCATCTCGTAGTGCCGAAATCGATCCGTTGTACAGCTTTCGAGTGGAGAGCCTGGGCGAGGAGTTTGAGCAAATCAAGCGCGACATTCAGGAACGTATGAAGCAGGAAAAGGATATGCGGTAAGCAAACAACAAAAAATTGGGCAAGGTTTTACAATCTTTACACTTCAAATCGAATAACAGACTATAAACAATATTTTAATCCAAAAACTTAATCCACTCAACCAAGCAGCAGAGAGAGCGACGATCTCGTCCCGGAACAGGTCGAAGTGTAAGAGTGTGATAGCTAATGAAGCAACTATTTATATATATATATAACGATATTATTTATATAAAGCTAGCTAATATTATTATTTTTAACTCAAAGAATTATTTTTGTAGTTCAGAGGTATATTATATTTCGTATTCAAAAACTCTCATTAATAATATTTTAAAGAAATTTAAAATTATTGTTAAAAATAATTTCAAAATTGTCGAAAATTTTGACTTTGTCTAAAGTGCAGCGATTTTTACGTTTGATTCTGACTTTATTTGTATGCTTTAGTTTTTATAACACTCGGAACGAGTATTGCGCTATCGGTTACGCCCGTTTGCCACAATCTGACTTGCTTTTTGTTTTGATCAGTTTGTTCTTTATTATTTCTCATCATCATTAACTGTATCTTTCTAGTACTACTATTAGTACACATTTTATTACCAACTTAAACTTATTATTATAAGGAATTAATTCATTTTTATAGTTTTGATCATCATCATCATTTATATTAGTAGTTAGTAGTTCTCGATATAAGTAATAACTGATTAATAAGTGATACATATTTTATAGATCGTATATCATATATTACTTTGATATATGTTTGTCCTGACATTTTTCTTCTGTTCTTTCTTGATTTAGTTTTATTTTTATTGCGTTTTGCACAAAGCTTTCTGTAGGATTAACTGTCCTGTCTAATTGCTTTCCATCTTTAGCCTCACTGAAGTGATTATCGATGAGGAAAAGGAGGATTCGATTGGCGGTCCGCCGCCGGAGACGTTCTTCTTTGGCCGGGATCCTCAGGGCATTACGCCCAGGTTCAGCCGGAAGATGATGCGCCTGCTGCATCGCTACCGGAACCGGCAGCTGTACGAGGTGCGCAGGATCTTCGACTGGGAGAAGTTGGAGCGCCAGAAGCCCGATCCGAATCGCAATCATCCGGATGACGATGCACAGATAGAGTACGCCAAACGCAATCTGGGCGACTACAAGCTGAAGATCGGCGCCGACTACGAACCGAAGACCACAGAGACCCTGACGGCCAAGTACATTGAGATCGTTGAGTGCCGGGAGAGATACTTTGAAATGCTCGACGGATACAACCAGCGCGTGTTGCTGCTGCGCGACCGCAAAAAGGATCTGATGGAGTTCATACAGAAGCGTCGGGAGCGTCTCGAGCAAATCCATCAGTATTTGCCCGAGGTGAATCGCATCCAGATACGGCCCATCAATGAGATCGACATGGAGACGGAGTACCCGGAGCGAAATCTCATCGAGCACTGCATGCCCGGCTGTGGCATCGATGTGGACGACATACTCTATCTGGACAATACCGTCGAGCAGATCATCGAGTTCAAGAAGCCGCACATAACAATGGACAGCATTAGCCTCTACGAAATGGAGGCAATGGAGAGCCCCGAGCTGCACGAGGTGACCAACTTCAAGGCGCTGCAGATCAGCAAGCTCGACTCCTATCTGCCCGATGAGGAGCTGATCGAGTACATTGAACGGATGCCGTCGGTCAGCGATGCCGCCTACTTTGAGCTCGACGCGGAGGGCAATGCGCCCATGATGCAGGAGGTGCGGCATCGCTGGCTGCGTCTGCTGGCCGTCGAGCAGGTGCATATCATAGACGAGATCGACGAGGAGATTCGACTATTCGATCTCAGCCTGGAACAGATACAGAAAGATCGCATTCAGGTTAAAATGGACGCCGAATTTCTCAACTCATATTTGATTACCCTCAACCAGGAGCTCTACATTCTGCGCGACAGCGAACAGATCGAGTCGCAGCTGCTCCAGAACGCCAAGCAGGCGATGAGCACGCGCAACGAGCTCCAGATTGTGATTAACGCCACCAATCGGCAGCTGGATGAGCTGCGGAAGAGCATCGATCGGATCAACGAGCAGATCGCGACCCTGCAGCAGACCTTCATGATCACGATAAAGGGTCACAAGTTCTACGATTTTCTGCGCCGCATCTTTAAGAAGAAGTGGCGACCGCCGAAACGGGTCCACGGCGATGACGAGGAGTCTTCATCCTCCTCTTCTTCCTCATCATCGAGCGAGGATGAGGGCGCCGATGCGCAGAGCGTTGATTCCCTGGACATGACCACCATTCGCCTGGACGAGAACACCTGCCCGGTCGCCCTGGATCGCACCCTCTACGAATGGTCCTTCAGCATGCGCGCCGACCGCCACGCCCTCGAGCGCACCCTGGCCGACAGCCATCGGGATGTGGAGCGCAAGCGGCGCGAGATTGCCGAGATGCAGACCAAAATGAAGTACCACGAGGAGGTCTATCAGCGCGAGAAGAACACGCTGATGCAGTTTCGGGTACGTGGTGTAGTTAGTAGAAACTCAAAGATAGCGAAAAGTAATTTTGATTTTATTCTATATTTCCGATTTGCGCCAAATCGATAAGTATCGATTTCCAACCATTGTTTAAAATGCACCAAAATAAATAGGCTACTTTTGGTTGGTTTGATATAATCGGAATTTTTTCATGCTGCTCCAAAGCCGATAAATATCGATTTCAAACCTGATAAGGAGCTAAATACACTGAATTCGTCTTGTGTGTTATCATACATTCCATATATTCCATATTCCATATTTTTTGCAAATAATAAGTAGAAAATGTCTGAGCTCAGGTCAAATCGAGAAATCGATTTACAGCACCTGTTTGAAATATACCGAAATTACGAAGTAATTAGTTGATCATCAGTCGATAATAATTGATTTTTTGTATCAGTAACGGTTGTCGCTGCTTCCAAATCTAAAAATATCGATCCAATTGATAGATAATTATTCTAAATCCGATACGCAGCGAAATAGACAGCAAGAGATCAACAAGGTGCAGATCAGTACGGTGCTGCGGATGGATCAGCTGCAGCATTTCTATGAGGGCGACGACTATCGGGATGTATCGAATGCCATACTGTTCGATGCGGACATATTGGTCGAGCTGCGACTGCGCGCCGAGAAGCTGCACGAGGAGACGATGGCCACACGGCGCTGGCATCGCATCAATCTCATCCATCTGCGCCGCATGACCCGAGACATCAAGTTCATGCGCTTCGAGATAACGCGGCTCGAGGAGGAGATCAAGCAGGCCATGATGAAGCGATTCGGGCTGATCATCAATCTGGATGAGCTGGAGGAGGAGGTGCTGCGGCGCTACGTCTTTGAGCTGGAGACAACGGCGGAGGAAGAGTTGCGCGTTCTCGAAAAGGAGCTGCAGGAAAGGAAGGTGAGCTCATCTGCAGAAAGACAGATCAATCAAAGTTGATAAGCAGTTAAACTCAAACTTGTGATTAACAATAGGGTAAAGTGCTTGTCAAAAGGAACATCCACTTGAAAATTTATAATTTTCACATTCTCTTTCGTTAAGATAGTTTCAATGAAGTTTAGCATTGATATTATAGTTTTTGTCATTTGACAACATGTTAGAATCGTGTTACCTTAAAATCAGTTGATTTAAAGCTGGAATTTGGGCCAGACAAGTAACTTCTTATTAAGCTGTACTAGTTAACAAGCACTAATGTGACTACTTGTTTAACTTCTGGTCAAAATAGACAGACACAAAGTTTATAAACACAATTTAGTTTGATGTCAACTCCCAGTTAAAGTGCTTGTCAAGAAAAAGTATGAGATAAATTGAGCATTGGTAATATTACTATATTAAGTTGGCAAGCAGATGAATTTAGTTTTATTTTGACAACAAGTCAAATATTGCCTGTCAACATTGATTGGTGGAATTCATAAATGGGCTCTCACTTAGATCGAGCTGTCGCGCTGCGAGGAGGAGCTGGTGCAGGAGATGCAGAACAACACGGAGAAGGTGAACATACAGACGGTGCTGCGCGAACAGAAGAACGTGCTGGCGGTGCTGCTGGACGTGCAGGAGCGCAACTACAGCAAGTGGGCCAATCCGCAGGTGCCCAACCTGAGCTACGACATCGAGAAGCTGATGGGCGTGGACAATCAGCTGGTGCAGCAGATCGAGGTGAGTTGATTAAGATAACCGTGATTGGCATGTCGCAACCAACCCACCTCCGACCGCAGTGCCTGGAGCGGGAGATCTGCACGCTGCGCCTCAAGGCCAAGCCGCTGCAGATCAACGAACTGGAACCGCCGCCGGATAACGTGACGGGCGTCGTGTTGCCGCTCGATTCGGAGGACGACGTGTGCCCGGCCATACTCAACGTGGATGCGTACAAGCTGCCGCCCATGCCGGACGAGTTCATCATGGATCGCGTGCACACGATCGTTCAGAAGACCCTAAATCAGTTGATCGGCCGGCACACGACGCCGGAGAACGTGCGCAGGTTCGCCCAGAGATCGTCGCTGTATCTGTGCCAGGCGGCGTACAGCTTTCAGGGCCGGTACACGGAGCGCATAGCCGAGTGCATCACAGAGCATCTGGCGAGCATTGTGCCCAAGAAGTATTTCATACACATCGGCTCCGAAGATCTGCGCAAACTGTTCAATGAGGTGATCGCCGTCTTCGATTACGAGCGCTCCGACATAAACACCGAGGAGCTGATATCGGGCATTTTTGATCATGCCAAGGAATCGCTGTGCAATCGCATCTGCGAGGTGGTCAATCGCACCCAGCACATTGTGCTGCACATGTTCAAGGAGCTGATCGAGGTGCTCCCGCTCGAGGAGTTCCAAGCGGACGAGACTCTGCGCATAATTGTCGATGTGCTGGAACGCGAACCGATGATCGATCCGCGGGCCATTAACATCGAGGAGCTGATTAGCAGCACATTGCGCCATGCAGAGGAGAACCTTCTGGACGGGATCATGGCTGTGCCCATACGCACTCTGGGCACCGGCATCCAGAAGGAGCTGCTCAAGCGGCGCCAATTCAAACCGCCCACCTGTCAATCTCCCCTAGCGGTGCGCATCGCCAGCAAGAAGCCGCCACCGAGCTCGGGACTTCCTTTCTAGACTAGACCTGAACACGGACTATTTTATTTTTGTGACCATAACAATAAAAAGCTTGAGAATGCATTAAGTTTGTTGCAGCTGGGAAATCACTGTAGTCGACGCTTCACCGTGTTAATTTTGAGGGGGAGCAGCTCGAGCATCTCGCGCACAACGCCAATCTCGCCGTGCAGCTGCTCGGCGGCTGCCTTGTGCTGGGCGCAGGCGTCGCTGAAGCGCTTGTAATAGGTCAGGCACTGATTGAGCTGCTCCAGCTGCTGCTGCGGATGGGCACTGATCAGTTTGTAGTAGAGCCGTCCAATATGGAAGTGGGCGTAGAGCATGGTTCGCACCTCCTCGGTGTCCATATTGGGACGCCACTGCTGACTGTCGCCAGCGGGCTCTGCCAGATAGGACTTCACATAGCTTTCGAAGTGCTTGATGGCCTTCATGCAAGCCTGGTTGACCCTTTTGACTTCTTCCGGCGTGGGTGACGACGTCTGCTTTATGCTGTCCAGGCGCACGTCGAGCACGGCTGCATGGGCGGTGCCCGCCACGTACCAGCACTCGCGGCAGATCTTCAAATAGAAGCCTGGATCGAGCAGGTCCAGCAGATCCTCCAGATACTTGGCACGCCTCTTCTGCATCTTGGCCTGATTCTCGGGCTGCTCTTCGAAGAAGGCAATGTGCTCGTACGCCTCGGCATAGTCCTGGATGATCTTTGCATACTCGGTGGCCTCGGTCTCCGCCTTGTAGTAGTCCTTGGCCACATCCAGCCACTCGTTGACGAAGTGGAACACCAGCTTGGCATCGTCAAAGGTCAGGCAGTAGTCACAGCTGATGCGGCTCTCGCAGGCCGTCAGATCGAGATCCACGAAGCGATAGTCCTCCTCGTCAGCTAAGGCCAGCTGCTTGGTGGCCTTGGCCAGCCGCTGTGCCGCCTCCGCCTCCTCGTCATCGTCGCGCAGTAGACGCTCCTTGGACGTCTGCAGCAGCAGGAGGCCGTACTTGGCCCAGCAGCGGGCCACATCCGCGTAGCGATGCTTGAACGTCTCTGTGAGATCCGCGCTCTGCTGCTCGCTCTGCTCCGGCTTCAGCATGGTCGCCTCGTGCTCGGCCATGATGACGGTAGCTGCGGCCAGATGATGGCGCGCCTCCTTGAACCGCTCCTGGCCAATGTAGTACTGTGACAGCGTTGCGGTGTTCAATGCAAAGTCAATCGCATCGTACGACTTGTACTGCAGCTGGCGGTGCAGTGTGCGGTGACAGCACTGGGCGGACTTCTCCGACTCGCCCAGGTGGCCGTACATCTGGGCCAGATAGAAGCAGCAGAGCGTGTATAGGCTCTCCAGCTCCTGCTCGCCTTTAGCCACCTGCAGCTCATCGGGCGGACTGTACAGATCGCTCATGGTCAGCGACGACTGGCCGCTGGCCCGGAACCCCTCGTAGCTCTTGTCCGCCTGTAGCAGCAGGTCGGCGGCTTTTTTGTACTCCTGCCGGGAAGCCAGCACAATGCTCAGTTCGTTGACGGCACCCACGAACGCTATAATGCCCTGTGGCTGCAGTTTGTGCGGCTCCACCAGCTCCAGGCAGCGGTTCAGCAACTGCTCTCCCTCAGAGACCTCCTCCGTGTAGATGTAGATGCGCCCCAGGTCACGACAGGTGAAGCCCAGCATAGCCTTGTAGCACAGCTCCTCCTCGCCACCATCCGCCTCGTCCGCGCGCACAGAAATCAACTGGTCCTCCAACTGCTTTTTCAAGTCGAGCAGCACGTCGCGCGCCTTATAGTGGGATCGATAGGGGTCTGTGGGCGGATCGGAACGGCTGTCGTGCTCGACTAGTTGGCTGGCCCGCTCGTACAGTTCCTTGTACTCGCCGAGCACTTCCTTGGGAATTACCATGTCGTATAGATAAACCTTTCAAATTTCGAAACTTTCAGTTTTTGTTTAGATTTGACTCATTTCACTTATTTTTTTTTTATATTAGCAGCGGTCAATCGATTTGTATTGAACAGCTGGTCATACTTAATTGGATAAAAAAGTGTGGCGGCCAACCGATAAGTTGGAAACAGCTGAGCCCAATTGTGGTAGGTAAGCGGTACTTGTAAAATGGTCACTTTTAAATGTTAATGTTTATAGCTTATTTTCACTATGCGCAAAAAACATAATATTTACATATCATTGCGAGTAGTAGTAGCAAATCTTCGGCGTAAGTAACATGTGAGTGGCAGATCACTACTTGCACTAAGCAGAGCAGCTGATCGGTTTACTTTGATTCATACAGGCCAAAACATTCAAATAACTGCTTGCGGTTTTGATAATTTTGTACTTTTCATATGATCGATAAGTTCGATATATGTTGTTTCAATATTGCTACAATGAAGACAAAATAACAGTAATTTATATTTTCTATGACAGCTTTTTAATATAGATCATTCGAATTAGCCGACTCTGACATTTTAAAAGTAACTAAAGAGAAACCCGAAATATAGGGCATTTTACAGTCGAGCATGCTTTTTTTTTTTGCAGCGATCGCTGGTAACTATAATAAAAGCTCGCATATCAGGTCAGTTGGTATTTGAAACCCAAAGCGAAATGGTCGACATCAACATTAGCGAACTTGAAATCTTCGATACGGTAAGTGCAAGAAATATATATATATATATATATATATATATATATCGTTAATGTTAATACAGGAAGATAAACTTGGAGAAGGCGCTTTTGGAATCGTCCGGAAGGGAAATTATAAAGGTAAAGTGGTGGCTGTTAAAACCATTAAAGGCAACAACAAGGACAACGAGGACATTAGCGAGGTCAGCTATCTGAAGGCGACCGATAGACATAAAAACATTGTCCAATTATATGGAACATGTTCCACTAAACTCGAAATTCACTTGGTCATGGAATTTATGGAAGGTGGATCCCTGGATCACCTTTTGCATGAATCTAAAACTCCGTATATATTTGCGGAGGCCATTAACTGGATGCTTCAGGCAGCTGAGGTATATACAGTATATATCGAGTAAATGTATTATTAACAGTGACAGATAATGATTCATGCATTTTTAGGCACTGGCTTATCTGCATAGCCGTTCCGAACGATCCGTAATACACCGAGATGTCAAACCGCAGAACATGTTGCTCGATCGTTCTGGGGATATTTTAAAAATATGCGATTTTGGCTTTGTGAGAGACGTGAAAACCCAAATGTCAGGATATCGGGGAACTTCGTCATATATGGCACCCGAGGTTCGTCAAGTCATATAAAAAATTCGGTTGTATAACAAGTGTATGATTCACATTGTCGTAAATCAGTTAATTCACTTTACGCATTGCGCAGGTTTTCACATGCGACGAAACGGGAAAATGCAAATATGATGCAAAATGTGATGTATATAGTATGGGCATTACAATTTGGGAGGTTCTGTCGCGAAAGATTGTTTACTACGAGGAAAAAAAGAGGGAAACTATTGCTCATATCTTATTTAAAATCAACAATGGTATGTACATAAATAATTTTAATAAGCATATTTATAAAATGCGATTATAAAATACAATTGTTTTAGGTCTGCGGCCTTTGCTAAAGGATATAATTTTTGATTGCCCAGAGAATATGCGGGCATTGATAACCAGTTGCTGGGATCAGGAGCCCGCTAACCGCCCCTCCATGCAGGGTATTGTGGACACCTTGAAGACAATTTTAGCTGCTGAAATGAGTTGATAAAAAGCAACTTATAATATGCGCATTTGCAATTGCTGAGAATCAAAGTGATTCCACGTTTTCGAGAGCTTGACTCAATGGTAGTTTAGCCCGCGAGAAGTCTTTTCAAAATATGAGCATTAAAAGTGACGTATATAATGTAACTTTTAAAAATTATACTTTTAAAGCACGTTAAAGTACGTGTACACTTTTATTAAACACAGCGAATGTCGCAGCTAATCGAAATGTATAAAACAAAGTCGATATGTCGGTGGCATTTCAAACTCTACACAATTTAAATATTTATGGTTGAATCGACCATTAAGCAGCTGGTTGAATTATTATTCAATATTCGGTATTCATCGCGATTGTTTCCATGATTTGTATGGAATTGACCAACACTGGTAGTGATAGTTTACAGCTGTAGGCACGCAACTAAAGCGAAAAAAATAAATAAGCAATGGCTTCTGTTAAGGAAGATATGGATGTAACACCCGTGGAAAGTGAAGTTTCCGCAGCTGAATCTGAAACAGAGGCGGATGATGCACAGCTGCCGGACCTGGAAACAGACGAGGAAAGCCTGGACGTGGAAGTTGTGCCCGCATCCAGCGACGAGGCCGACATGGAGGAGCTGCTAAATCAACTGGAGGATTACACGCCCACAGTGCCTGATGCACTCACATTGCATATTTTGAAAAGCGTAAGTGTAGTCGGAGAGTACTGAAATTCACATATTAGTAACTACACCAATTCCAGTCTGGTTTTGGATCTGTTGACCCGCGTATTGTGCGTATAATTTCTGTCTCGGCTCAGAAATTTATCTCGGACATAGCAAATGACGCATTACAGCACTGCAAAACGCGCACGACGAACATTCAGCACTCCAGCGGCCACAGCTCCAGCAAGGTAAATACAATGATATATTAACTATCAATAGTCTAACTTTTTTTATTGCAGGATAAGAAAAATCCCAAAGATCGCAAATACACTTTGGCCATGGAGGACTTGGTGCCAGCCTTGGCAGATCACGGCATAACAATGCGTAAACCGCAATACTTTGTTTAGGTTAAAATTACTTAGTTCTGTATACATATAAGAAAAATAAACAAAATTAAAATACATAATATTCCCTGAGTAACAGTTACTTGTTTGTAAGCACACCTTAACAGTTACATATATTAATTACATGTATGCGGCAGCCCTGTGTAATCGAAATCAAACAAGTTGACTGCTGCCTATCGATGGCAACAGCTGTTCAGTAGCAAGAAGCAGCACAGGATGGGAGTGTTTTCATTGCGAGTGATATTTGATTTCATTGTTTTTGATGTGCTTAACAATTGCAAATAATTGTTGCAAATATCTGAAAACGTGTTACTAATGCTAAGCGCGTTTAAATAAGATAACGGTAAACGCAGTGCTTCGATGCAAACGGGCGAAAAGTAAACGAAAATTGTAACAACAACGACCTCCAATACAAACTGGGAAAAATCGAACTTTGTGCGCGCGTGTGTGTGTGTGTGCGGATGTGTGTGTGTGTGTGTGTGTTGTGTGAGAGAGTGCAATTTAAAGTAAGAAAATCAAATGTGCAAAGCTGTCAATGACCTCGTGTGGCTAAAAAATGCAGTGTATATTGACGAATTGATTTTCGCAGAGTTCAAAATAATTGAAATGCGGAAAGCGGCGATAATTTAATAATAAGCAAAACCAACAACAACGGCCAACGCCCCCGCAACAACCCCGCCGCTGCACACTAGTAAGCAGCAATCGCAAAATGGATTTAGAGGAAACGAGCGACAATGGATTCCCGCTTGGGTTTCCCGAAGTGGGCACCTGGAATCGCACCCACAACGTGCCGCTGGAGAACATGAAAATTGATGCGCCCATGGTACGAATACACTAACAAATTTATTTACACACATGTACATATACTGCAATACACATAAACGCGCTCTGATTAAATATGGTGCGTATTGGGTAATGATTCAGTCGAGGCAGCTTTATCATCGCAAAGTCGAACGCCTAATCTTCTCGCTGCCCTCGCCCCGCTCAGCCCTCCTTTGGATGACTGCCGGTTTATTAGCCGCCATCATTCCGGCGTCTTATCAAGCAATTATTGCTCTTTGGTCATTGACATACGCTCTGGTTGTCCATGTTTACCCGAGGCAGTGAACTCGCTTGTTATTCGATAACAATATCGATAAGATTTCGATATTCAATTGCTAGTTGAATGGAAATTGTAAATGTTTAGTTAATCGATTTTTGTCATTCTTGAACTGGATATCGAATGCTATAAATATCCATTTTCGAAAACTTTTCAAAAGTTACTTACTGTATATATCTTATGTAATGATAATCGATAACTTATCGTTATTCGGTAGTCAAGCTAATTATGCTGTTTTGATAGTAAAAATATCGTTGTGTGGGAGATTGCAAAACCTTACCCAATCCTTTTTTAAGAGATTTGCGCAAGTTATTATTCGATAACTAATCGATAGTCATACAGGAAAAAATATTCGGTTGCTTGTTCAATTTGGTTTCGAAAATTTTTCTACGCCAACCATGATAGAACAATTAAAACATATTCAATAACATTATCGAAAATTTTATGTCAACTTAACAATTTCCACAAAATTTCCAACATTTATTCATTTAAAACATTTTAATCGGACAACCTTTTGTTTTGATTTGTATTAACAAACGCTCAAAATTATTTAATATACGGACAGTATACAGTTTTTAATCTGCTTTCGCGGTCTCTTGACGTTATTGCCGTCTGCAAAATAAAACAGAGAAAAAGCGTAATTTGTTCAAAATATATATATATATATATTTGGATCGCCAATTTTCCACTGCATAAAGCTGTCAAGTTTAAATTTTAGTTATTCGTAAAACCCCACTCCAATTGTAATATTTTAATATACATTTCCAATCGCATCCCCCTAAAACATTATGCATGCACTGAGAGTCTTAAAGCGCTGCCTGAAAGAGGGAAAGGTTTTCCAGAGTCAGGTGTATGTAAAGCCTGCGTGTCGTTTCACGAGCAGCAGCAGTTTGCCCAACTTCATACTGGTCGATAGAGATGAGCAGGAGGATGGGGAGCCAGATGACGATCATGGCATACATCCGGTGTACCCGATATTGAGTAATCGCTGCTCCGATCTATTCTATATGCCGCAGAGCGTGGGTCCCGCCTATCAGGATCTGTTCACCACCGCCGATATGTTCGATATGACCAAGTATCAAGATTCGATTAGCTGCAACGGCGTCAAGCCCATCCGTGGTCAGATCGTGCGCTGCCCGAAGCTGCTGTTGCCACACATGAAACGCTACTTCACCATACCCTGCTCAAGAATAAGGGAGGCAAGCGACTTTAGCATATTTAATATATACTTTGACTGCGATGTGAACAGTGCCATCAAGGCCTTTGTTCTGATCGCCTCCCAGTATTCCGTGGAGTTCATGCAGGATGGCTTCTGGTCAGACTTTGTCAACCCGTTTACGGGTCGAGCCTATTTCCAGCCGGCTCCCCGGCGCAGTCTGACCAAAATAGAGCCTGGCCACCTGGGCCACAACATGCTGTTCAAGGATGTTAATGGCTGCACGGTTATCAAGGAGGCAAACAAGTGCACCTTCGCTGGCGCTGTTTTTAGCGATGTTCCCTTCAATTACTTTGACGTGGCCGAATGACAACTACGACACCTCCTTTACACTCCACACTCCAAACTGTTGTGTATCTATCCTCTTACGCCTAAAGGTTTCTTTTTGTCTATATTAAAGTTCATTAAGAATTTGTCCAATTATGTGCACAAATATATGTGATTCAATAAACCGGCTGACCGACATTGTCTGGGAAAATCAATCAAATGCTTACTTATTCAGTGTGTAATAATAAGTAAAGTCTGCTGAAATAAAATCGCATTGCAGCAACAATTTAACAGAAAAAAAAATGGATTAATACAATGAGACATTCAGTCAAAAGTAAAGTGAAACCACCTTGTTTGTATACCCTGAACCCATTGAAAATGGGTAAATGGGTAAAGGGTATAAGGGTTTTGTTAAAATGTATGTAACAGGCAGAAGAAGGCATCTACGACCCCATAAATTATATATATTCTTGATCAGGACGCAGAACTCAGCGATCTCGGAAATTACAAAAGCTAGAAAGCTGATCTTGGTCTCATTCAGTTCGCACATATCATACGCAGAACAAGTTTATCATTTTTTTCGCTAACTTTCTCCGTTTCATTAATATCGATAAGAATCGATAACAGCCTTTTGCTTTTTTTTTTACAATATCTCGGTAACTAAAAGAGACTAGACGCGGATTTTGTCATCTCCGGATTTTGAATACCTCCCCCCAATCGCCCCCAGTATCGACAAAACCAAAAAAATGAAATTTGCTTTGTACCTGTATTTCAATCCTGAAAATTTCATAACGATCATACATCTAGTTTAGCAGAAAATACCGATTTCGTTTCTGACGTTTGTGTATGTATGTATGAATGCAAACGGGTTAAAATGCCTATGAAGACAGATTACAGGGTTGAGGGTATCTCCTAGTCGGGCGGCCCCGTCTAGAGCCGACTCTCACTTGTTTATTTTGTTAACTGTGCGCATTCTGTAGTCCAAACTTTCTCAGTTTCCTTATCAAATTTGTGACTAATCAAAGAATTTCGAATACGAAGTATTGCCAAGTGTGCAAGCAAACTTGCCAGTTAAGTATATATAAGTATATATGTATATGCCCAGTTTAATTGCTTTGTGAAACTATAAAATTATATATGCACATTTACATTTTCCATAAGGAAAAACATGTTTCATATATCTAATATATATTCAACAGAAATATAAGTCATAAAATATAATTGGAATATTTGTTATTTAAGTATTAATAGATTGGCGAATTTGATTACTAGAAGATATTAATTAACTTGTGTGAGGACTTGCTCATAAAATAATAAAATGTGCACAGATCAAGAATATAAATTATATTTCATTTTTCGTTTATACTTGACATATGCCATAGCACACAGCCGGGTCCAGAGTATCGCCCAGTTGGGCATTCCCGCATAGTTTTTAACCGCTCTGGCCCTGGCTGGGGTCACATAACAACAATTGTACTTACTTGTTTCAACAAAATGATTTAATACCCGCTCGCGATTCACCTTTGATATTTGGCTACAGATATGGCTGCTCTGCTCGCTGCTGACCACGATCACCTGGGTGACGTACAACAACTTTTACAACTCGCGCGTGGTGGGCATGTTGATCACGAAGATTGCGAATCGTTGGTTCATAAAGGGCGCCTACTTCAAGATTGGGTCCGTGGCCATGAATCCACTGGCTGGCAAGATCATGTTTCGTGACTTTGTCTACATCACCTACGACTACACGATGCGTGTCCAGGATGGCTACTTTATCTTCCGTTGGTGGCGCTCTTACGTGCCCAAGGATGTGTCCGAGGGTAAGTGCAGATCAGGATTAATCAAATCGAATCCAACTAAAATGAATTCCCCCTTGCAGATCTCTCGCACTCCGACACACGTCTGTCGGTGCAGCTGAATGGTTACGAGCTGCACATTTACAATCGCTCCGATCTGTACGATAAGCTGGAGAAGACGTTCGGCCTGGAGCCATCGCTGCTGATACCCACGGATGCCGTGAGCAACGAGGAGCGCAACAAGCTCAAGGAGCACAACATGAATCTGGAGAATGCGCGGCAGAGTAAGCGCGTGAACAGCGTCAAGAATTCGGAGGCTATGCAGGCGACCACCTGGCGGGATCTGATACCCGTCATCAAAATAGACATCAGCTCCGGCCGGTTTGTCTTTGGCAATCGCCTGACGCCAACGACATTGTCCATTTCCATGGAGGAGGCCCATTGCACGTACAGCACCAAACCGGCGGTCTGTCGTCTCGATCACTTCATGCACTTTGTCAAGGCGAAGGTGGAGAACGCCAAGGTGCTCTTCTGTCCCAGTCCCAAGTATACCGGCCTTATCGATGAGCCGCCCCGTTATATGGGCGAGGGCTTTGTGGTCATGATGTCCAATCAAATGGATCTCTATTTCTACATGGACGAACCGGGCGTGGTGCCCGAGGAGCCCGTCCAGATCGTGCTGGCCAACGGCGATGTGGTGGAGCCCTCGCCGCCCGTCTGGGGCATCAATGCGCACTGCCTGAAGGGTACCGACTTCAGCTACGGTCCCTGGGCGGATCGTCAGCGCGATCATCTGTACAGATACTTCTATCCATCCGACTGGAAGGAGGCCGAAGTCACGCCCACACCGCAGCCAGGCGAACTCCGCAGCTATCAGTCGTTCGATGTGACCCTGTGCGTGCTGAACGAGGCGACAATCGATATACTCTTCTCCAAGGAGAAAGAGACAAATGCGATGCACATCACAGTCGGTCCCGCTTCGTACGTGGAGGTGACCATACCCTGGATAACGCTCGCCGATGGCTATACGTCCAAGATCCAGGGCCAGCTGTTCCACGTGGAGGCAACCACATCGCTGCAGTACCGCAGCCTGGCCGAGTTCGAGTCGCTGGAGTACAAGGTGCGCATCCACTATCCGACCAAATGGAATGCACCGCAGGACTGGAACATCTCGCTGGCCGGTTGCAAGACGACCGCGTTCGTTGTGTACAAGCACAAGTGCTTCTTTCAGGATCTCATCGAGGATTGGGCCAACAAGGCGCGACCGGACATCCTCAGCTTTGTGCCGTACACGTGCAATTTCAACATACGCCTGAACGAATTTGAGATACTAATGCTGTGCAACGAGTACAACTGGATCGACTGCAGCAGCGCCAACCAGGAGAATAACCATTTGGGCTTCTGCGGCGACGTCTTTGAGATGAGCTTCGCACTGCCCTTTGACGATTTTCTGCCCAAGACTGTGACGCTCAAGTTCTGGATACACGGCGAAGGCCTCGACTTGAGCCTCTACGTGCCGGAGGTCTCCTCGGTGCGACCCATTGTGCTAGCCATAGACGAGAACGCAAGACTGTTGACCCGCGAGGGCAAGCTGATCCGGCGACCCGAGCTCTATACGAAAAAGTGGCGCAAGATCTGTCAGCGCAGCGCCGGCTGGATCGATTGCTGGGCGGTGCCCATTTTGGCGCTATCCATACAGTATGTGTATCATCCGGTGCCGCCGCTGGGACCCGATCCGCAGGCGGACATCACGACGCCCGAAAAGGAGGAGATCCTGCTCAGTCCCATGCGCATACCCAAGGTGCGCAAATCCCCAGTCTCCGGCAGCTGCTGGCAGCAGGCCCATCAGTCGGAGCTGCTACAGAATAAATTCGATCCGGGCACCCTGGCCGCGGATCATGTGACCGTCGAGCTGGAAATCGGCAGCTCCGTGCTGATGGCCTATGGCAATGTGCTGCGGAATTTTATTAGCCTTAAGGAGAACATCTTTGGCGAGGATCAGAACTTTACGGACATGGAGCAGTCGAATGTGAGTCTAAAGCAGGAGGCTGGCGTGCCGCCCAATCCCAAGGACCAGCTGCTCGCCAAGGAGAAGGAGCTGGCCAACAAATCAATATCGGAGACAACGGCGCCCGAGGAGAAACGAAAACCGTTCGATCCGCGTCTCTATCGCCCACTGGAGGTCATGGTATCGGTCATCGTTCACGACATCCAGGCGCACGTTATGAAGAACTGCAATCCCGATGATCCGCCCTGTCCGGTGGTGCTCATCGAGCGCTTCGGCTTCGAGATGAACAAGCGCTACCACGAAACAACGCTCCAGGTGCTCGTCAGTCCCGCCTACCTGCTCACCTCGGACACGCTGCAGCGCCAGCAGCGCGAGCAGCACATCCAGCAGGGCCACCTGCTCCTTTCGGCGGTGCAGGTGCGCGGCCACGCGATGTTCAGCAACGAGGGCCGCGCTCTGGACGAGGATACGCTCGAGTATTCCTGGCTGGTGGAGGTGCAGCTGGGCAAGCTAACCGGCAAGTTGACGCTGCCGCAGCTGGTGAATGTGGTCACCGGGCTAGAGACGCTCGTTCTGCTCGCCATCGATCCGGAGAACTGCCTGAAATCGCCGAAAACGGTGCGCAACTGCCATCACGGTGTGCCCAGCAATCTGTGCCCGCACACCAAGGAGGAGAACAAATACAAGTGCCCCTCCTCCGAGGACATCAAATACAAGATGACGCGCGTGTCTGTGGACGCCGTCGATGTGTATCTGATCGAGAGCGGCACCGCGCTGCACGCTTGGATATCGCCCATACGCCTGGCCAACTGTAATCTGCACGGGCAGCGCGTCAAGTCGGGCATCTCGGGCCTGCTGCCCTCCATCCTGGTGCGCCTGTTCATGCTGCATGCGGGCAATGCGCCCAACAGCAGCTACAACACCAACACCACGGGCAGCAATCGCTCCGGCAAGCTGCGACGCGCCGACCAGGACTCGCTCAAGTCGCAGGACGTGCCCGGCAGCACACACTATGCCACCCACAAGCCCAGCAAGCGCAGCTCCAACTCCTTCTATCAACGTCGCGACTCGCGCGAAGATCCCGCACGCGGCAAACTGCGCGACAACTTCGCCGAGACTCACGCGTCCGCCAAGCGGACGCCCGAGGTGGCTGAGCTATGCGAAAACTGGGTGGAGGTGGGCTGCACCTCGCTGGGCCCCATCCTGCTGGAGGGCGCCTCCGCGCTGCCCATTCCCGATCACGAGCTGCATCTCGTGCAGCACAAGTAAGCATCTATTTTGCGAATTTATTTATTTATTACTTTGAGTCTGTAATAGTATATGTATATTCCTGATCGCGTCCGTCTGTTCGTTTATCTGTTTCCCTCAATTTTAAAATCTATCTCCTGAGAACTTTGCGTATTTCATTTGGTTGGATCGGAAGAGGATATAAGGTTTTCAACATATTTAACTATATGATATAGCCGCCATTGTCTGAACAACTTTTTTGAATATTTATTTTTTTTAATTTATATAAAATTTCACGATAGTTTTAACATGGGTCAGTTTGCTTATGCAAACATAAATTATCTTATAAAAATTTGTTTCTTTCTCTTTCCAATTTTCATTCACTCTTCTCAGTTTTCTGCGCGAACACGATGCCAAATTCAAGCGCCTGTGGTTCCTTTGGTCCAGCAATGGCAGCGCGCTCGGCTCGGGTGCGGAGAACTCGCGCTGTGGTTGCATCGGTGGCTGCGCCTTCTTTGGCAGCAATCGGAATGGCCTAAAGTTCTTCAAGCCGACGGCGCAGGATGTGCACGACAACTACAACATTGCACGCTATTTGTAAGTAGGAGATATTCAATTTGGAAGTTCCTTAGCTAAACTCTGGTGTGTCACACAGCATCATCAACAACAGCAAAGACTTTGGCTTCGGCGAGAGCATTTTGCATCAGGGCCAACTGGTCTTCCACACACCTCCGTACAGCCTGCACTGTGTCTCGCTCTACGACTCGGCCGACTTCAATGGCAAGGGCAAGCTGTACAGACCCGCCGGGGAGCTGCGCAATGGCAGCCTCAAAAAGTCGGAGCTGAGCGCGCTGCCCGACGGCGCCAAGTTCAAAATAGGCGGCGGTGCCGTGGATAAACCCGAGGTGAGCAGCAGCCGGAACAAGTCACGGGAGAGCATTGGCTCGCCGAATACGCTGGAGCGGCGCAGCAAGCGGTATACGTGCACACGGCAAACTTCTGTGGAGGTGCCGTATGCACGTCTGCTGGACAGTCCCTCCAAGAAGCTGCAGCTGCAGCACGAATCCCTGGAGAGCGGCAATGCCAGCAGCAGCAGCCACAGACGTGGCTCGGACTCGCACCGGTTGCGCGTCTCGCCGCCCAAGACGAGCATCTCGGATTCAAGACTGACCGGCGAGGTGGCCCTCGACGATGACCACGAGGTAAATCTATATATAATGTAGAGTATATAAAAGGCAACTTCTAAATGTGACATTATCGTTTACAGATGCCCGACGAGATGTCGCACTCGGCGCCGCATTCGCATCCACTGGAATTTGAAATCGCTGACATTGTGCTGCACGCTGGGGATCAGCTGCCGCGCGAAGTGCAACGCACCATATCGCTGACCTCGGAGAATCCATCAGAGATGTTCTTCTCCGCCGAGGAGGACATCTCCAATGTGATGTCTCAGCGCGGCTCGATGAAGCAGCGAAACAACAATGGCTCTATCATCTTGTCGGGCAGAAAACGCTTCTCCTCGGACTTGAGGTGGGTTCAACTGAATTTTGTAAATAACTCCATAGTTAATCTCTCAATCTCTTGCAGCATTGGGGCTCAGAACGAGAATGGCAGCCACACGCTGCCCACCTATCGCAGCGATCTGGAGATCCATGCGGCCGAGAGCAACAAGACGCTGCCCAAGCGGCCGCAGAGCACCACAGAACTGGTAAAAACAATCGAGCTAAAAATTACAAATATATTTCCATATCTATATGTTAGGTCTTTACGTATTTTGTTATATATATATATATATATATATATATATTTACTAT
>SCDT01000466.1:11932-53517 GCA_004143765.1 Drosophila melanica
GGGGGGGCGGGAACATCCATTCCCATTCAATGTGGATTGGATACGAATATGCGATTAAATAAGCGATAATTTCTTATATGAATAAATAATGCAATGGAAATTTAAATAGGATCAGATTATGAGAGTGGTTCCGCAATGGGAGACCCTTGCTCACACAGCTTCAGTTACAGTTACAGTTACAGTTACAGTTAGAAAACTCGAACACCGTACTTTTCAATTTACAGTTCAGATTTCCCCTTTTGACAGAGGCTGAGCCACTTGATGATGTGAAATAATCGCATTATTGGACTGGATGATGGCACCTTCCAGTTACTTTTATTTTTTTACAGGCCATTTCGCATGCTGCAAACGATTCGTGTAACGGGAAACCAATTAATCTCTATCAGTTTTTTTGACCTAGCTGCACAGCCCGGCGGATCAAGTGACAAGGCATTGACTGGATTAGAAGAGTGCCAAAACGGATGAGGGGCAGTGCGTGGCCGAAGTGGCATCTACGACTCCCTGGAGTGCAATCCGAAATGGACGCCAATGAAACGAATGCAAGAAAAAACTAAGATGACTCGAAATCAGGAAACAACAATGTGCCAAGCCATATCATTGCCAATGGCAAAAGGGCGATTCCGCCGGAGTCCGCATCCAATTGTACACCTTGTGGTATGAGTAATGAGAGCGGCTGCTGTGAGTGCTGTGAATGTAATCTGAATGCGGCTGTGGAGCCTGCAAGGGCAGAAACGATTTTACGCTTCAATCAGCTCTGATTTAAATTGCAATTATTAACTGGAGTTCGACAGTTCATTGGGGTCTCCTGGCCCAAAGCCATCCTTATTGCATTGACTAAGATGAGCCCACCTTTTGGATCCGTTCAGCATTCAATGCAGTCAAGCAATAAATAATCATGTCTGGCATTTAACATTAAGCAATACAAATACATTTTGCTACACATTTCTATGCCGCTTCTATTTTCAATGTTGAACTGGTAAAAAGTGGAGCTTTACATATTCAAATTGTTCTAAACATTGGCATGATTTTTGACAAAAAATTTGACCCCCTCAGAATCAGGTTAAATGTTGTTTTTTATACTATTTTTAGTCAGTAAAATCGATTAAAAATGCAAACTCGCAATTTTAAATTTTGAAAAAAATTTTTTTTCGAAAATACATAAGGGGGGAGTACACGCTTTTTTTCGAAAAAAAAATCAAAAAAAATTTTTTCCCGAAAATACATTGGTTTTAAATGTAGAAAGGATCTAAATGATAAATCATGATCAGAATGCCATCAAACATGAAAATCGGTTCAGTTTTGACAAATTTATGGGTATTTCAAATATGAGACCTATGGGTCCAAGAGCTTTACATGTCAAAATTTTTCTCAATTTTTACATGATTTTTGACAAAAGTCCAAGGTTTGAACCATTGAAGTGGAAAACTATTTTAACAAGCCAATTTCCTACAAATTTAAAATTATAAAATTTAAATTATTGCAATAAATCAAATATTTTTACAGATGGACATAAAAATGATAACGTATATGGACGGAAAAGTGTTCTGGCAAATTTTTGTTAACTTTTCATGTTATCTGTTCTACGAGCTAACATCAAAATATTTATTTAAGCTTATCTTTGGACTTTCGATGCGAAGTATATAAATTCGTATGTATGCGATCATAAAACAAGTTCGTAGCTTCCGCCAACATTCTGTTAATATGGTTTTAAGTCCGATAATAATTCATGTTGTGAATAAATCCATTTGTGTGCATTCAGTTCCCTCATTTTATTTGCCAAAACACTCAGAACAACACCTCATGAGGATAGGCACGACCATATATGATTAAAATGACAAAATCTGTGCGCAAATAAAAAATGAGCTAAAAATGATAACTTTGTTTCGCCTTTGGGCGGTTATCATCGTCGCGTCGCTTTCATCGGTCACGCAACGGGGCTATAACTAAAATGGACTTATGGTAATTAAACTGACGCACAGCCGCTTATCACTTATCAGCAGCGGCCGCCTCCTTGGGTTTTTCCTCTGGATGGCCATGCAGCGGCACCTTCTCCTCAAGCGTATGGAGCTCCGGATCGGGTGTCGTGTGGCAACCGCTGTTCCACGGCTGCAGCGTGGACTCCGAGAAGAGGACGTACAACACACCGCTGCCGATCAGCATGGCGGCTGTGAGAATGAACACGTTCTTCCAGGCCTCAATCGTTTGCTGAAGAAGGATAAGAGTAGGCTTAAGGATTGCAGGGTCTAAGGATCAAGATACTTACATTTCCCTGGGTTAAGATGCCCACTATGAAGGGCGAAATGAAGCCGGGCATGCCACCGATCATGCCACTGACGCCGAGCACAATGCCCGCGTAATTAGGCGAAAGATCCACCATTGAGGCGAGCGGACCCGAGGAGACAGCGCCGTGGAACATTGTGGCCACGGCCACCAGGACAATCGCTGCCGTTGCATTGTAACCGAAATAAGCCAAGGCGAGCACCACCACGCCCTTCACCACACAGCCTGCAAGCGAAACAGAAGCTCAGCTCGAAAGTTGATCAATTGATCGGGAACACTTACAAAAACCGGTGGCCAATTTGCGAACATTGGTGCGACTCAGGCGATCCGTGCGGAGCAGGTAGTCGGCAAACATGGAGAATGCGTAGGCGAAGAGCATCCGCATCAGATGTGGCATGCCCGACAGGAAGCCCGTCTGCAAAAGTGGAATACAACAACAAATTATGATCTAAGTGGAATCTTCAGTTTTGTGGGTTCGCTCACTGCGCGTATGTTCCAGTGATGGATCAGCCGGAAGTAAGTCGGGCCGTGTGTCATCAGCGTGAACAGACCCCAGATTCCGCCCCACTGGGCCACAACGTTCATCCAGACCGGTCGCGAGGTCGCTATCTGCCGCCACGGCGTCGGCCCCGGTGCGCTTGTCTGGACCGAAGCGCCCAGCGACTTTTCAATATACCGCTGCTCGTACTGGGCTATTCGCGGATGCTGGGCGGGACTGTCAAAGACCAGAAATTGCCAGGCAACGAACCAGAGCATGCCGACAACGCCGCATATATAGTAGACCCACTCCCAGGAGGACCAGGCGATAATGTAGCCGAAAATCGGATAGAAAAGTGCCACGCCCACCGAGCTGCCCAAATAGGCGCTCACAAATTTACTGCGTTCATTTGGCGGAATCCACTTGGCTGTGAGCACATGCATGGATGGCCAAGCTAGGCCCTGAAAGAGGATAGAAAGAAAATATTTAATCATAGATACTTATTTAAGAGAGTTAAAAAAAAAAGGTTCCACATAAATATAAACATAAATTTTAGAGGTTTTTTAAATGAGTAGGTAAGTTTTTTTTTAAAGAATATCTCATTTTTTCTTACGTAATTCTGATGAGCATAAATCCTTTAAGTAGTCCTAACTACCTTACTAGTAATATCAAAAAATAAAATACTTACCGTTACGAGTCCCTGAAACACTCGCAGCCAAAGCAGCGCTCCATAGCTCCAGTAGGAGACAATCGGTATTAGGAAGCAGCAGAATACCCCAATGCCATTGGACAGTCCAAATACCAGTTTTGTGCCATATTTGCGAGCCAAAATGCCGCCGGGCAGTTGCAGGACCCAGTGCACCCAGAAGAATGAGCCCAACAGATTGCTCTGTTCCTTTTCGTTCCAATGGAAGCCGTCCCTGTCGTATTCAATCTGTGGGTAAATTAAATTGATTGCACTCTCGGTTTAACGCGTAGTTATTTAATATGTTAATGTTAATCAAAGCTAATTTTCCAAATGAGTCATTTTTGAATCATGCAGCATTCGAATTGCACCCGATCAGAGAGCGATCGCACTCACATTTGCCCAATCAAGAAACTGGCGTTCCCACGAATATCGCTGGGCGCGCAAACTGCCGTTTTTAATGGAGGCCACAAGTGAAACGGAAGCCGGATCCGAGGTGTTGGTGGCATTGCTGCTGCCGGGCGGCGCCAGAGTCGCGTTGGGGGCACTATCGATGCCGGCAATCATGTCCACAATGGTGATGTTCAGATTGATCCGGAGCATATAGTTGACAATGAATCCCATGAACGTCATGTACCAGAGTACAGTGCGCGCCTCGACTGCAAGTTATCAACGGGGATGATCAATTATCAATAACGATTTCGAGACAAAGAGACACCTTTTTAGTGGATTACAAAATGATTTTATGATTATTGCCGTTTGGATTAACCCGTTAGCATAACTTGGCTTTTGTATTTCTGCCGCAACCAGAAACGAAACATGAAATGTGAACCGAACTGAATTTGCAATCGCCTTAGCGAAGGCAGCTTGTGGTTATAGCTGTTGGATCTTGAACCAGATCACAAGACATATCTATGCACACGCTGAACTTAATCGAGGCCAGAAATTCAAACATTAACGTTTAACGATCTATCTCACCTGCCATTGCTAAAATCTAATAATCACACCGGATAGAAAATCACTATTAGAGAATCGAGAATCTTAACTTTGACCCGCTCCGGCTCGTGGCCAGACTGGAATGTTCACAGGTGTCTTCTCGCAGGTAGCTCGAAGCAGCAGCCACCACATCCACAGCACATCCATCCACACATCCCACGCAACTGATAAGTGCAGCACTCGTCGCTTAATGCTACAGCTCGCCATACACTGAGCTCTGACCAAATAGGGCATATTCGGTTTTACAATAAGCTACATCAAATTTTGTAATTTTTTAAACAGATTACTGAAGATCTGTTAGTCTCAAAATTTGCCAATCATTGTTTGAATCACATTCTATAAAATCGAACTAAAATTTTATTGCTTTTTAAAATAACTATAATAACTGAGACGAAGTATTGCGTAGTCGGTGACACTCGACTGCAGCGATCTTGCTTGTTTATTACACGAGATAGAGATACACGATGCCATATCGTGTGCTCGTGTGCCGAAGATTAAACAATCTGCATTTAACTGTTGTTTTGACAATTCTTTTATGGTCTGTTGCCTATTCACACATCCAGCGACAATCTTATCTCTTGAAAAACCAAAACTCTCAGATTAGTTTAACATATTCAAAACACTTTCACAGGATTTAGAACTGAAAATAGACACGTACTTAATTATATAGTAAAGTGACTTTTGTATCTTGAAAAATAATCACAATATGGGAAATCTAAAACAACCAACATGTTGAATGAAATATAGATAAAAAATTAATTTGACGACTTTTACTGAATATAAAATTATATAAAATTATATATACTTTTAACTTTACATTCTGTAAAATTCGTCAAATTAATTTTAATTATTTAATTTAATTTATGTATCATTTAGATAATTTCATACACAATAAACTATACGGAAATTAAGATAAGCAACATTTCTAATTGCGGCCCGGCTTATCAATCTTAATCAGAGCACAATTTCAGTTAGTGCATTTGCATTTGGTACACAATTGTTAAATTCATCTGTTGTAATTGAAAATAGTCACAGTTTTAATATGTAATTTAATTATGTATCTCTCTGTTTATATACAATTTGTTGATGATGCGCCACTGGATTGTCCCAAAAGGCGTTTACATTAAATGGCTACATTAAAAGCTAGCTTCACGATTCGAAGTACGAGTTAAACCTAATGTTTGAAACAAATTTGCACACAGTTCCGGCATTTAGCGGACAGAGCCCGCCCCTGTCCTCGAGTTGATCTGATCTGATCATCAATGAGCTCTGCCAGGCGGCTAACAGTTGATAATTGCTAGTTGCTTGTTGCTGCTGCTGCTAACAGTTGTGGGCGTCTGCCGTCGTGGGGGACACCGTCGAAGGGCGCGCTCCACAAGTGGCTTCCCACAGACGGCTCAACATTCACCCGACGTTCTCGTAGGACATGGCTGGGCGGTCCGTGCTCATGGCCGCTGCGCTGGCGGCGGTGCCAAAGATCGTTGGCGGGTGATGCTGTTGCGGCTGCTGCTGCTGTTGCTGGTGGGGATGTTGCTGCTGCTGCTGGTGTGGATTGTGCGCATGGTGCTGGCCCGGCGGTTGCTCGTTGCGCAACTGCGACAGTGGGAACATGATATTATGCGCCATCTGCGGATGATGCAAATGCTGCTCATTGGGCGGCGGCGGCGGCTGCTGGTGGGCGGCGTGCTGCTGCTGGTGGGCGGCTTCCAGCTTGCGCTGCTCACTTTGCTGCTGGTGCACCTTCTCGGCGCTCTCCTCGTACTTTTTCTGCAGCTGGAACAGTGGCAGCTGCTGCGGCGCATGCAGCGGCACCGGATCCACCTGCGACTGCGGCGACGCATCCTTTTCGCTCTTCTCATATTTCTTCTGCAGCTGATACATGCTGTGTGGGAGATGCGCCGATGCGGAGCTGCTGCTGCTGCTACTGCTCTGCTTGGCGGCCGAGGATGTGGATGCTGACGACTTCTCCGCCTTAATGGGTGACTTTTTTTGGTACTTCTTTAAGATCTGCATCAGCTCCGACTTTACATCCAGGCGTATCTCTTCCGGAACCCGCTTGATTTCCTCATACAGCGACAACAGGAAAAGCTTGTCCGGATCACGCTGCTTTCGCTTTTTGCTCTTCTTGGGAAACGCGTCCTGCATGAACTGCAGTAGCTTCTCCTCGAACGGTGTCTCCCGCTGCAGTGACGCGCTTGTGTGCTGGCGTCGCAACAGATGTGGATGCAGACCCCCATGAAACGCTGGATGCTGCGGCATGCCCGGATGTGGTTGTGCGCTGTTGCCATTGCCGTGCTCTCCGCCGCCGCCGCCGTTGTGCGACTGCAGCTGGTTCACGTTCTGACCCTGGTATGAGCCGCCGTTTGAGGAGCCAGGCGCATCGTTTGTCTCGCCATCATTGGTGTGATGATCCTGCGGCTGCTGGCCACTGTGCGACTGTGGATCCTTCGGGTGTTGCATATGCTGCTGTTGCTGGCCCGCAGCTGCCGTCAATATGGCATCGCAAAAGTGCTCCGGTACGTAGTCGAAGCCAGTCATAAAGTTCTCCGGCTTCAGCTCTCCATTCATCTCCTCGTAAAAGTATTCAGTGCCCACAATGTCAATAATATCGTTATCCTCCTGGTTCAACTCAATGCCTGGCGGCGGCGATCCCCCCGACAGCTGGCAACGCTTCAGTTCGGCCAGTTTCTTTCTTGTCGTTAAACGCATATCGCGCCAGCACTGCGAAATTTGAATTTTAGAGATTCAGAAATGATTTCCTAACCAGAGATACGCACCTTTTTCCACTGGATGATGGTCTTCTTGGGCCCGATGGTGTTCAACGCCGCTTGGATCTTTTCCCAATACCATTCCTTTTCCTTCTTGCCCTCCATGTATTTCGTCTCCCGCAGCAATGTAATCAGCATTTTTTTCTGCGGCTTCGTGACTCGATCCTTTAATGAAATATAATGTATTTTAAATATTTATAAATATTTGGTACAAATGAACCACAACAAATATTACAGCAATATAGTTTTGTATAAGAACAGCTGTTTTTTGATTGCTGCAAATTGGCAACCCTGGCGCAAGTCAATCTTATTTACAAATTGCACATAATTAATTTGATTGTGTTTGACTCTACAAATTATATTAATTTATATTTTTTGCTATTTTATAAATTCATAAGTTAAATTCGTATGCCAAGCAGGGCCTTCTCCTGTTTTAGAGACGCCCAAGTATTTCACTTGCACCAAATAGGGCATTTAAAAGCCGGCACAACTTCCACGCCAAGTCAAAGTGGGCATTAAACATTTGTGGATATTACGTACTTCCGATATTGGATAACAAACAAAAAGAAAAAGGCAATAGAACCATCTATAAGTGACCCCCACCTGCCATGTCAGGTTAAATAGACAGGCGTATATTTAATATAGAATTTTTTTACCATAGACACACACACACGCACGCATATATATATGTATCCACGCACTGTGGATTCTCGGCAAAGACAAGCGATTTGATTGAGATTTCGATTGTTAATTCAGCACAGACACCGATTGGTGGCTTCTTACCATGTTGACGAGCTTCTTCAGGAATCTGCGTTGGGTGGAAATGTTGATTGTTTTGTTTTCGATGCCGCTGAGTATTTTATAAATCGAATTTAGCACTTTTGTTTAATTTTTCACGGCTGCACTCCTCCAACATTGTCGTAGTCGCTGCTCTGTCGCTTGCCTGAGCGTGTGTGCGTGTTGTCGTTGTGTCTGTGTGGGTTTGCGCGGTGCGTTCGTCTCGTCGACGGTCTCACCAACGTTCTGTCTCTGTTTCACTAGTGCGACTGCCGCTTAGAGCCAGCGACTGTCAGTGTCGTTCTCTTTGTCGCTGCGACCAAACGTCAAACTGACGTTTGGTTCAGCCAACTGTCCCTCTTGGAAATTTACTGCTTGCCCGCTAGGAAACAAGCCGAAGTTATTCTCTTCATATTACTTTAAAAATATATTTTAAATACGTTAAAAATGCTATGTCAGGGATTTCAAAAACTGTAGTATGCAAAAATAATTTTGAAATAATATGAAAATAATGAGTACAAATTATAAAATTTGATGACTATTTAAAATTAATTCTACATCGAAAAGAAACAATAGGACACAAATATATTTTCGATCGTAGATATAATAAAAGTTTTTGCAAAAGAAAATTGATGAAATTTTATTACTAACTTATCAACTTATTTTTATATAAACGTAATCAAAGTAGTTTTTGTGCGTTAACAAAAACAACATTACTGAATTCCTTTTGTTTATTAAGTAAATTATTTATTGTACATATATCAATATACAAGGTTTATGTGGAATGGAAGGGTGTGGAGATATGTAAATATCATTTTAAAAAAATACAATCGAATCTTTTGTGCCCTCCCTTTTCAAATTATTTTTAAATCAGTGAAAAGTTCAATATTTCGAAACTTTATGGTATTGCTTTTTTAACACAAATAAAATGATAAATAAAATAATTCGAAACCTCTAATATATAGATGATTTTTTTTTTTAAATACTTGATGGCTACGAGAACATTTTTAGCGCTTTGCAACAGATCGGCCGACTGTCCGCGTAATAGTGGAGACGCCTTCCAAGAATTGGGTGCGGAACAGCACATTTGCGTGGTTGAAGAGGCCATCCTTTAGGGAGACGATGAGAAACTGCGAGTCCCTAAAGTGCTGCTTCAACATGCTGCCAATATTCTGAGTGTGCGACATGTCCAGCGCGGCATCCACCTCGTCGAGAATGTAGAGCGGAGCTGGTGAGAATTTCAACATGGCTAATACGAGAGAAAGAGCCACCAAAGACTTTTGGCCACCAGACAGCTCGCCCAGACTTTCCTTAAAGACGCCATTGAAGCCCACCTTTATCTCGAGGCCACTCAGTATCCCGTTCGTCTTGACAGGATTGAGTAGTGCTTGGGCACCTGGCAGCAGCGTACTAAATATGCTGCTAAAGTTTTCAGTAACCGCTTCCCAGGCGCGTTTGACCTGGTCCTGCTCCTCCTCGTCCATTTTCACAATAATCTTCTTTATCTTCTCCTTATCTAAAGAGACAATTTGCCGACGGCGCACGGTCTCATTGTAGTTCTCCTCCTCGCGTTCCAGTGTCTGCATTGCGTTCATGTTGAGTGTGCGTTCCATTTTCTCCTTCTTTTCCTGCATTTTCACCAGTTTGTTGCCGGCCTCAACGGGATCCTCCTTGCTGTAGTCATAGCGTGTGTTTTTC
Source organism: Drosophila melanica (assembly GCA_004143765.1). Taxonomy (NCBI): domain Eukaryota; kingdom Metazoa; phylum Arthropoda; class Insecta; order Diptera; family Drosophilidae; genus Drosophila; species Drosophila melanica. The sequence continues at coordinate 21,615 of SCDT01000466.1, forward strand.
ATGCCGAAGCAGTTCTTCTCCTCAGGTATCCAGGGGTACTTAATCTCCAGGGCATCCATTCGTTTCTTAGCGTCTTTTGCTTCTCCGCTAATTTTGTTCTTTTCGTTCTCCTTCTTCTTCACCTCGAGTTCAAGCTCCTGATTTTGCTTCAGCATTTTATCCTTTTTGCCCAAGAGGATGCGCATTTCCTTATTCTGTCCGTTTAGATTATCCTTTTGTCTTTTAATTGCGCTCTCCAATTCAGCGACTTCCGTGGCTGCACTCGAGCTATTCTGCTGCAGTGCATCCAGCTCAGCTTTGTATTTTTCAAGATTATCGACCATCTCTTGGTGTTGCTGCTTCGCCGTGTCAATGCTCTTCTGAAGCTCGTTGATTTCTAGCTGTAGCGTCTCGAACTCCTGCTCACGCTTTTTCCAATTGGCACGAGATTTCTCAGCTCTCTGCTTGGCCGACTTCATTTCGTTGCTGACCGCCTTAAGCTCGCGCTCCCGATAGCCCTTTGCATCGGATAACTTTTCCTCGACATCTTTGACCTTAGCCTGCGAGCTCTTTTGCTTCTCGCGCGCCTCGGCATTCTGCTGCTCCAAGCTTTTGACTTTCTCCTTCATTTCTTCGATTTCCTCCTGGTTCTGCTGGAATGCTGTGTGCGCCAAACGGCTTTTGCACATGGAGAGCTCGTGCTGGCGCAGCTCCAGCGCTTCGTTTAGCTTGTTATGTTTGTGCGCAACATTCTCGATAGCACTTTAAAGATAGAAACATTCAGTGATGATTAACTTTTTAGCAGCAGCATAAACTTACGACATCTCCTGCTCCACTTGTGATAGCTCATTCATCTTTTGTTTGAGTTCCTTTTCGACATTTCTGATACTGTTCAATTCTTCCAGTATATTCGCGCCTTTGGGTGCAGAGCCACCAGACAGGGTGCCATTTGAATCGACTACGTCGCCCTCCAGCGTTACGCAGCGTCCCCCAATCCTTTTATCTGCGCTGAGCTAATGGAAAACACAATAGTTAGTAAATATCCACAAAGTGACAAAATATTACACCTTACCCCTTTGGCAACTTCCAAGTCTTTGCAGATCAGCGTACCGCCAAAAACAAACTTCATCACCGGGTCGAAGAATCGATCATATTCGATCAGCGACATGGCAGATTCCACATTGTCACGGCCGTACTGTAAGTAAAGGTATTCATATAAATAAAAGATTTTGAAAATTTTACTCAAAAAGAACAAAGTTATTTTAAATTGATCTTACGGTGGACTTGGCGTACTCAATAACGTTTGGGTTCAGAGGATACGACTTGATCTTATTTATAGGTATCATTGTGACGCGACGCTGCAAATTTCCTTTTTGCAGAATCTTCTTGCTCGTTACATCATCGTCCGTTACAAAGCTATACAACTGGAAAAAAAGAAGGTTGCCATAAATATTTGGTTAACTTCCACAAAGCGTGTTCTTCCACTTACGTGTCCGCCAGCTGCCATCATGAGAGCCATCGAGTTTCGCATGTCCGTAACCTGAAATAACTTGCCAACCATTCCGCGAACCTTATGTCGCTCAAAGTTCGGCTCGGGGTCGTGGTACTGCAGCTCGTAGCGGGATCCGCTGCGACGGTCCAATTCGCGTTTAAGCTCACGCACCTGGTTGTGCAGCTGCTGCCTGCGCTCCTTTAGCTGCTCAAAGTGGCCGCCCTCGTAGTTAAGGCCCTGCATCTGACGGTCCAAATTCTTGATTTCTGCCTCCAGCTGGTCATGTAGGCCCTTGTCCTTGGTGTAAGCTGCATCGTTGGTCTGCGTCTCGCCCTGTTTCTGATTTAACAGGCTGCGCGTGTGGCGCAGTTCCATTTCCGAGGTTTTAATTGTTGTCTGTGCTTCGCTCAGCTGTTGTTTGGCAGCTGTAAATGAAGCTCAACATTAAATAACGAATTAATCAAAACTTATTCCATTCTCAAACTTGCCGATTAGCTGTTCCTGCAGTGTGCAGGCTTGTCCATCCTCGTTCGTGGACAGACCCTGTGATACGGCCTCAAATTTGCGCTGAGCATCCTCATAGGCCTTTGCGTCGTTAGCGTCGGCATCTTTAAGGCTTTGGAACTCGCCCTGAACTTTTGACATGGCTTCTTGTTTCTGAAGCAGGGCACGCTCATCTTCCGAGATATTTTTGCTAGCCATACGAATTTTCTTTTCATCCTGTTCAATTGTGCCCTTTGCAGCCTTAAGGCTTCCCGAGGCCGTTGCCTCTGCGGCACGCTTGGCCGCAAGTTGCTGCTCCAATGCCTTCAGACTGCCACCCAACTCAGCATCTATCTTCTGCTGTATTTCTCTGACAGTAATCTCGATACGCTCAATTTCCTCCAGGTTCTTGGCGTTCGTTTCGCGACAAGTGGCAATGCGGTGCTCTATCTTTTGCTCGCTCGCCTCCACGGTTTGGAGGGCGTCGCATAGCTTCAGGTATCTGGCTGATATGTGGATGTGCGTAAGAAACTCAATGTCGCGACACGTTTTCTGGTACTCCTGGTATGCGGCGCGCTCTTTACGCAGCTTGTCCAGCTTGGGCAGAACCTCCTCCTCCAGTAGAGCCGATGTTTCCCGCACCTTGCCCTCCTTCTTCTCAATCAAGTTCTTGGTTGCGTCACGTTTTGTCTTGTACAAGCTTGTTCCGGCCGCTTCCTCGACCATCGACAGGACCTATGGATAAAACAGATGTTCACATACGAATCTTTGGAATGTTCAAATGCCATTGTTACTTACCTCCTTGGGCTTCATATTTAGCACCTGCTGGATTTTACCCTGCATAATTAGAAAGTTCGGATTGTTTACGTTCAGCTGCATGGAACAGAAGAAGTCCTGAACTTTCTTGTTCTGCACCAGCTTGCCATTGATGAGAAACTTGTTCTTGCCGCCAACAACAACCTGGCGTGTCACCGAGATCTCGCGACACTTCTCATACCCTGGCGGGCACTGCTGCGCATTTGTATTGTCGAATACGATTGTGACCGTTGCCTTCGTTATGCCGGCTTGGCCGTTCTTATATACCAAATCCTGCAGCGCCGATGCACGCACCTAACCCACACACAAATATTTCAAATAAATAATCATTAAAAACATTAACGAGTTACTCACATTTTGCAAATTACTGATGCCCAGCACAAAACATATCGAATCTAAAATGTTTGATTTGCCTGAACCATTCAGACCGGTAATGGCCGTGAATTCTCGATCGAAGCCCTCGATCTCAGTGCGCCTTCCGTAGGACTTGAATCCATCAAGTACCAACTTCTTAACATACATTTCGTAGATTCTGCAATATCAGGCAGTTGTCTTTTGTTTAACTTGCTCGCCTTTATACATTAAATTAAAGGCCGATTGTGCCGCCGTTTTTTCTGAATTGCGATGCTGACGCTAGGGATGACAAATGCACAAATGTTATCGATATGCAGATGATATCGCATAACATAGGCTCTGGTTCCCAGCGATTACTATCGACTATGCAGCAACTTATATTTTAAATTGAATTGCCGCCAAAATTCTATGTGAAAATTCGGCCATATAAATAGTTAATAGTTAATATAAATAGTTAATAGATGCTGTTTATGTTGTTGCTTTTAAGTCTTTGTCACCGAATTCGCTTATTGTTAAAGAGTGTAAAGTATTTTCTAAATTTAAAATATAAAATATGTAGAAAATATTGAAAATATAGTTGGCCTGCAGCCACAACGTTAAATAATGTAATATTGAATTCTTCCCATTATGCTGTTAAATAACTTTGCTTCTTCCCCATAACATTTTTGATTTCGCCGTAAACCATATAAATATATGTTTGTCGTACATAAAGTTAATTATTCCGTTTATTCACATGCTTCTCGAGGTGAAGAGAAAACGCGCAAACATTTTCAAGTTGTACAAAATATCTAATCCAATTTGAAAAACAGCACAAAGCTTAACGGTACGACTTCTGGTAACGAGCACGGGCACCTGGACCGCCGAACTTCTTTGGCTCGCAGCGACGTGGATCGCCAACCAGCAGGGTTCTGTCGTATTGGACCAGAATGTCTTTGATTTCCTTCTTGGAGGCCTCATCGACGTCTGTAACGAGAACACACAGAAAAACAGTTAGTAGATCTATTTTATGGCTTTAATGTTAAGCTGATTCGTATAGTAGAATGTCGATGTAGCCTCAAATAGCAATGGATATATTAATTGCACACATCACTCGCTTTGATTGCCACATTCACTTGATCTCCCTTGCACTTTTCTTTCGTTGGAAATTGCAGACTTCCAACAAAAATCTGGTAGAAGGTGCTGCTAATATATGTGTATATATAATGACTTTATCCGATGTTTTTGCCGCATCACCCAATCTGTGCTTGTGATTTGCATGCAGCTTGGTTGGTATATGCTCATAATGGTGGTTTCTCTGGCCCCATTGAATCATTTGCAGGAAAGACAAGTTTCTCTCAGGCAAAAACTTATTAAGGCACACAAATTCCCATTTACCCCAATTCCTTAAACATATATATAGTATATATATACTCACATTTCTGGTAGAAGGCAACTAGGGCCTTGGAAATTGCCTGACGGATGGCGTAGATCTGGGCGACATGACCACCACCGCTAACGCGCACGCGGATATCGACGCCGGCGAATTTCTCCTGCAAAGTAGACAATATATTATTTTCCAGTTATTATTTCGTCTTAAGATAAATATTTAGTATTTTTTTGATGTAATCAGTTAAAATTTTATTCTCATTGGTCTTCAAGTTCGGGATAATTGTTATCATCATTGTGCATCTTATCAATATTTAGTTATTTTATTTTTACATATTTTGGAAAACTTACCTTGCCGAGCAGCAGAAGGGGTTCCTGCAATTTGTACTGCAGTACTTTGGGCTCAATCTGGTCCAGCGGGCGTCCGTTCACCTTGAGGAGGCCGCTGCCACGCTTGCAGTAAGCGACGGCAGTGGCGGTTTTCTATAACATAGCCACACAATAAATAATTGCTTATTAATAATTTCATTATTTGTTTTGCACCACAAAGTTCACCACACAAACATAACCTCAGCAACGGCGCGCGGACCAGCGTCGGCTGCGGCCGCTGTTGCTTGATGGTCTTTGTACACGTGCGAGAATTCTCATGTTTTAAGTTGATATTTTTACACACACCTTGCGTCCGAAGACTTGAACGGCCTGCACGGGTTCTCTGCGCTAGAAAAATAAATATTTGCAACATTTATGTTGTTAGTTGAGGACATTTCGCACATTTTTCACAACCACAATACCTTTTGCTGCATTTTGCTCCGCGAGTTGGGTAGAAAAGAGCGGAAGTGCTGAATTTGACACTGAACTGTAATTTTGTAGTTCACATTGTGAGATATAGAGGGCGCAATTTACCAACACTGGCAAACGGAGGCAACTCTGAGGTAAAATTAATTAAAACCAATATATATCTTTGTCAATCTATGTGGCTTATTTTATGCTAATATTCATATTATTTGTTTAAAAGTTTTGCATAAATTCTGTTTTATAGTTTATTTAATTATTTTCATGCATCATTGATGGGTGTAACATTTACGATATGGAATGCCTATCGACAATGCTGTAATACAAAACTGTTGTTAAAGAATCAAAATTCACGCTTGTTTCTGATGAGCGATAAAATGTAGCATATAACAAACGTTAAAGTAAGACAATATTGATATTTTATTTAAAAACTTTATTAAGAGCGTTATTGGAAAATTAAAATCTTATCGCTTTTAACAGCAGTTCAACGAATGTTATCGATGAACTGTGTTATGTAAAATAACAGCTCTGTTTGGCATTTTGTTGCTCTTCCTCTGTTTCATAAAGAAAAGTACATGCTAATGTACTTGTAGTTCTTTCAATACATAAAAAGTGTTCAATCTGCATAAAATAGGTATCAATTGTTCAACTTTTCAACAATGGTTGTCTGCGCCATGCAGAGCTATACCACAAATCAAGAATTAAATGGCTGCAGCGCAATGAAGTCTGCCCAAGCCACACAGATCCAAGAGCATGAAATTGTCGATAATGGAAATGGCGCTGAAGAAGATCGCGAGGAGGGCGAAATCGTCGACGAGTTTGAAATGATAATATCCTCCGAGGACGAGGAGTTCAAGTTACGTGCCCGTATACAACAGCTGGAGGACAAAAGCAAGGACATCGAAAAGATGGACATGCTCTCTGCCAATCTGGCCCATCAATACAGTAAGCACTGACTAAATTGTGAAGCAACACGTTCTAGTTTTGTATGTATAAATGCATCTGTGTGTGTGTGTGTGTGTGTGTGTGTGCAGTGACCTTGTCTAATGAAAGGCATGTATCAGCTATGTATGTGTGTGTGTGTGTAGGGAGAAATAATTTAATCAATTAGTTTTTATTTTATATGTACTTAGATGAACAAAGGGGGAAGGCGTCGCCTTTCTTATCTTGCAGTAATTGGGTAAACGCTTTGAACTGATAAGCCCTTACGCATGTAATTCTTATAGGTTATCAGAGGCCGCAGGGATTCGAGAGATTCACGCAATATCAGCACTTTTCCCCCATCAGTATTCTTTCGGATGTGTCCAGCCTCTCGGAGGAGGAGTATGTGCCGCAGAAGAAGACACGTAAGCACAGAGTGAAAAGAATGGAGACCCGAAGACACGGCCAGAGGGTCAGGCGCAACCCATTTTCGAATCGGGCGCACGCACAACAGGCGCATGTGCGCAGGAAGCGACGTCATGAACACCACAGCAATCATCATTGCCAGCAGCAGCAGCATCAGGTGAACCAGAATCAGCAGGCTGGCATTTTGGTGGACTCGCTGGACAGTGTGACGGAGGATGAGATCTGTGAGTACGATATGAATGTGGAGAACGAGGACGACGGGTATATGGACCGGCTGAAGGTAAGCCGGAATAAGCTGCGCGTGGCGCTGGCACGAGCTGGCAACTACGACATTAAGCCCAAGCACACTCTTAGGGAGCGGCTGCAGTACCGCATACGCAAGTCGCCCAGTCCTGGTCGCACTCATGCGGAACAGCAGCGCAACCTGGAGGATCTTTTGCCGCCACACTCATTCGAAGGCTATAGCCAGCATCGCAAGGAGGAGGAGGAGGAGGAGGTGGAACAACCACAACAGCAGCAGCAGCAGCAGCCTCAACTGGAACAGGTGGAAGAGCCACCCGAACTGAAGCTCCGTTTGATTGCTCTCAAATCGGCGATATTAAAGAAGCACATGGCGCGCAAGAAACGAGACGCGGAACGCGCCTACTCACCGACAGACATGATCAATCGGGTGCATCAGCCGACGATCAACAACGAGTGCGTCGATATCGATGACCTCATGGAGATTAGTCCGGCCGCTTCGCCGGAGCGCACTGCGTACAGCCCGCCACCGAACCATCATGTTGGGGAGCCCGTCGACATGGATCTGGTGCAGTCGGACAGTGACGACGGCCGGCAAAAGTGGCCCGACAACTGGCAGTCCACGGCGAACAGCGGTGGCAGCTGGCGCTGCTTTATGCCCAATAGCCTGCCGCCCGTATCACTGCCCATTGTCATCGATGACGACGACGACGAGGAGGAGGAGCTGCAGCAAGCGCAGCGGCAGACACAGCAGTTGGGCGACGAAGACGATGAAGTGCCTCCGCCGCCGCCTTCGTATTACATTCCTCACGTGCAGGTGGAAGATGACGATGCTAGGGATGCGCTGGAATTGAGTGAGCGGCGGTCGCGTCAGGGCTCCGTCAGCGACATCCAGTCGATTTCGATGGATAACTCACAAACGCAGACGCAGGCCTCGCGCCCATTCAATCCTGAATCCAGCGACGATGAGGCGGGCGCATTGCGTGCCATTCTCTTGTCCAAACTCAAGCCAGCAGCGGATGTGAAACCCGACAAGGAGTCGCTGCTAAATAGCGCTGAGCCAGAGCTCGTGGCCCATGACTCCGATGATCCCGAGGAGCTGCGTCAGCTGTTGCTCTCCAGCATTGCATCGAAAAAGAAAAGTAGTCCCGAGAAAAAAATGCCCGAAAGTCCGGAGATTCTTAAGAATGCGGTGCGTCGATTTCAGTCTTCTTTGCCGCAGTCCGACGAAGTTAATGCTCCGGACAGGACAGAGGACGATCTTCAATTGGAAACAGCTGCCAATCAGCAGCAGGTGTCGCTGTCTGTGCCTTTGCCTGAGCCAGTACCTCCGCCCTTACCAGTGGAAACGGCCGTTGCCGCGGCCCCGCCCCCGCCACAAATCCCAGTGGAAGCTGCAGTCGCGTCCGTACCCGCACCCGCCATCACCTCCCACTCTACAAACATAATCAAGATTGTGAAACCGAACAAGGTAATCAATAAGAAGACCGCGCCCAAGCGCAAGATTTCAAAGCTGACGGAACCAGCACCGCCCGTAAAGCGTCCCTCAACGCTGATGGTGAAGGAGTCAGTGGCTCCGCTGCACAGCCAGAACGGCAGCAGCTCGACGCGACTGATTACCACCCTCGATCCGTCCAGCATCAAGGTGAACAAGCTTGTCATCGCCCTCGCCGAATCCTCTGCTGGCAGCGACGATGAACTGGAACTGCAAAGCTGTTACGCCCACAGCAGTCTCGCCAGTTACGCGGACAACGCGAGTCCCTTCAGCCAGGCAATGGACAGCGCCAGCAACTCCACAACTCGCTCGAATACGCCCAACTCGGAGATTCTAGAATCGACATCGAGCAGCAATCCCAATTTGCGACGCACGGTCATCAATGAATACTTCGAGAAGAAACTGGATGATTTCCTGAAACAGGCGCGTTCCAAGGTGGACACAGTTCTGCCGGTGGACAGCACTAAACCGACGCCTGCGGCGGAACTGACCAAGCCCGTTGAACAAACACCTGTGACCCCACAAAAGGCAAAACCTACGCCGGTGGTATGTTATATAGAATCATTGTGTTTTATAGTAACTCTACAAATTTAAAAAGTCCAATGTAGAGTTTTTAATAACTTTTAAAAATTGAGTCGATTTATAACCTTTGAGCTGTTATTCAACTCTGAACGAGTATAGCGCAGTCGGTTATACCATATCAAGTTATAATGAATTGGCTTGAATTTGTTTAGTATTTAGAATTGGAAATTATAATTCAATATTTGTACTTATTCACAAAGTGAAAAGAGTATATTGGTTTTGTGCGATATCCTAATACTAGGAGTATAAACTTTAGTTATTATTAGACTCGGTTCGACCAGACTGCAACTCAATTTTCATTCAATAATTACATAATCAAGCAACATGCATATTAGGTTAGGGTACACAACATATAAAAGTATAAATAATATATGTATTCATATTCATAACTAATCGATTGTACACTAATAACATTTTCTTATCACCTGGTAAGGCCGTGCGTCACCTGCCAGTGGCATCTCAAAGGGAATACCTGCGTCTGATCGAGCGCATGCAGTTGCTGGAGAAGAAGAAAATCGGAGTCGTCAAAGCGGCCAACACTCAAACGACAGCCGTGGCGAAGAGCAACAAACCGGCTACCGCAGCCGGCAACAAAGTGATCAAAAAGGCAGCAGTCAGAGCGGGGCCCAAAAGCACAAAGGCCGGAGTGGCTCCCAATGCGCCGGTTGCCACTGAGACGAGCAGCGCCAGCGAATTGCCGAGCACCTCAACGACGACAGCCAAAGCGACGCAGCCATCGAAGCAGAGTCGACTGAAGGCATTCGAGAGTTCATTCCTCAAAATCGGGTATTATTGCATCTGTGCGGTGTTGCACTGTTGAGATTCTAACGGCATTGTGTGGCCATTGCAGGGGCAGCATGATCACCAATCTGGACAAGTCGCTGCAAATGGTGGAGGAGGCGAAGATATCGAAGATCGCGCGACTGCGCTACTCGCAGCGACTGAAGGAACTGTACGCGGAGATGCAGACCGTCAAGCAGGCGGTCAAGCTGGAGGAGACGAAGCTGGCGCGCATTCAGCCTGAGATACAGGCCAGCCATGAGATAATCATATCGCTCAAGCAGAAGCGCAACAAGCTGCGCAAGGCTGCCATGGATCTGGGCAATGGCCTTCATGGCGCTGACTACAGGTACTACAACAACAACAACAACTCCGACAGCAACAGCAGCTGCAGTTTGCTGTGGATCACATCGCGAAATGGGCCATCAGATCTCGTGGAAGCACCGTGGACGAAACGGACGCGGCAATAACAAACTTTTCAGTTTTACTATAGTGGCTCCTCTTTGCAGGTTAATGGATCCGGCAATGGCGGAAATTACGCGCAAATCGACGCAGCTAACCAAAGAGATTCGTTTGTACAACTCGATTTTCAAATACGATGATATATCGGTGCAGGGCCCTGATGTGACCACCACCAAGGAGGAGGTGGCACAGCCCGATCCGAAAACAGTTGCAAATCTAGAGTCAGAGACAGTACCTGAACCTCAACCTGAAACTACTCAGCTTCTAAGCGATAGAAGAGAAATTGAAGAGACCAAACCGGTGGCGGAGGCGGAGACGAATGCAGAGCAGAAGCCAAATGAATCTAATACTACCTCATCAGTTGCAGGACAGGGGCCAGCGGAAGAGCCAGTGCCAGATGAGACACAGCTGAGTGTTGATGTGCGTGGATTTCTAGATAATCTTCTATTGCTTTCAACTAATTCTAAGAACTTGTCCGACCACCGCTGATTGTTAACGCTTTCTTTGCTAACCCCATACTAACAAACCGGTTGAGTTTACTTGCAGACCACGCCACGGATTGAAGCACCCGATGTTCCAGCCACGATTCCCAATTCCAATCAACAGCATGCAACGCCCTACAGCAACAGCTTTATGCGGGAGCTGTGCGATTCACCCGTGAAGGAGTCCCTGCTCGGAGAGTACCGTACACCGATGTTCCGCAACTACAACAGGTGTGTGGATTTCCCTGAATGTTTGTTTTGTGTTGCGTTTGTTGCACGGTTGTACTAAATTGCAGCCAGCTGGATGTGAATGCCACCGTGTGTCCCTTTGATCTGATGGGTCGCTGCGAGGACTCGGACTGCTCCTACCTGCATTTGACGCGTGCCTCGGCCACAGAAGCTGCCATCGCTGCTGCTGCTGCCGCTCGTTGAAGCAGCGCAACAACAACAATTTTTGTATAATACTATATAACCAAATTACATTCTAAATAGCGTGCTTGAATTCTGGTAAGTTGAACTCTTCACGCGACTTTATATTTAAATGTTGCTTTCAGTCAACGAGAGAGGCACGACAACAACAACAAAAAAAAAAAAAGATTAACAAAACAAAAACAACAAAAACAACAACAGCAAAAAGTATCAAACAAATAAGACTGAACAATTGTTTGATTGATAATATGATCGCAGCAATTAGGAGTTCGATCGAGTGACTAAATATAGTTTCTTATTGAAACATTGTTTGTTATATACATTTATATCGTACAGTTACAAATCACGTGGTGTTGTAAACTAGTGCAAGTTCGATCAAGTCGGGCCGCCAGTTTTTACTTTTATTATTTAAAACCCGGTCGAACGGATTGTGCATTTTTAATTTGCTCCAAAATTTGATTGCCATACGAAATCAGCAACAGCATTATCTGTAATATAGTAATTGTCGTTAAGCCTAATCGGGTTTCTATATGTTTTGCCCAATTTCTATATATATATACATATGAAACTATTTTTTTACTCGTTTTCTGCAATAATTTATAAATGGCAAATCAACATTTTCGTTTCCAATTCGAATTAAATATTTATTTAAAGAATACTACATTTGTAATGATTATAAAGTTTTTTAAAAATAAAAAAATGAAGTTTACAAAAAAAAAAAATGAAAAATTTCTGTGTTATTTATTTCAACATTCTGCAAAATAACGAAAGAAAATCATGAAAATTGGGTTTGGATTTAAACCTGAGCCACAAACTTTACAGAGTATATTCAAATCGGAAAGAAATATTTGGCTTGAATATGTGTGGATTATTATTAACAATTGAATAATGAGTTCAAATGTTATCCAGCATAATGAATACACATGTGATTCATTTGGTGGCCAAAGCACGTGACAATAATGGCAATAAATAAGCTGCGTGTTGGGCTCTAGGGTAAATGGGGGTGCGGGGCCCGGAGAGCGAGCTCTAATCAAGAGTGAACAACCGTGAATTGGCATGTACTCAACGCCGACCTGCCCCAACATACCTAATTTACATATATTCAAACTTTATACTTTTCTCAAAAATTGCTCAAAAATTAAAATTTCTATTATTAATTATATATGAATTGAAACCCATTTTTTATGTTAGCAACAAGAAAATAGATATATATAAATTTAAATAATATATATACTGAGCTGATTTTATATATCCTAGCAAATGTTATCTAGCAGAGAGTACTAAAATTTCGGCAAAGATGGAAAAACAGTCTATATAATAATAAATAAAAATAGGCATAAGTTGAAATGACCCGTTTCGAAATATTATATTATATAGTTGCCTGATAAACAATCGGTTTACATATATAGATTTTCTATATTTTATAGCTCCAATCTCTGTTTAAAAAAAAAACTATTTGTTTTTTATTAATACTAAATCTAATAATGAAAAATCATTGAATAATTCTTATGCAGCTCTTTGTGCAAACTTTGTTTATTTCTAGTTAAATATAAATTTGTTTAAGTATAAACTTTAATATTGCCTTTAATATCACAGCCAATAGATCCGCATCGTGCAGAATACAAGGAATTTGAATAGATTTTTGGACAAGTAAGTTCCTCGGTGATTCGTCACATCACGCTAATAGCCCTCGTTGTTGCCATAATACACGTAGTCGTGGCACCAGTCCTTGACGCTGTCATCGTTGTTGCAGCACATCGGGTATATAATCTCCGATTTGGTCACCTTGGCGCAGCGCATGCACAGCTCCATCGTTGCCAGATCCATTTCGCACTGCTGCACCTTCAGGATGGTCTCCGGCGGCAGATTGCCGGGATACTCGCTGGGGTCAACCAGCAGCTTCTTCGCCGTGCCCAGCTCACTGTCCACATCCGGCGACGGTCTGCAGTGGACGCAGCTGGAGAGACACGCGACCAAAATCAGCAGCAGCAGCAGCAACAGTTTGTTGTCAAATTTCTGAAAATCAGAGTCGAGCACTTGATTAACCAACAATTTGCCGACAAGCTGAATTGACGGGGATCATGTGACACGGTTAGAAATCTTTTTTTTTATGTTCACAGTCATTGAACTTATTTAGATTTTGCAATGATTTACGAAATATATATAAATTGTTGTCTCAGGCGCTTCTATCTGGTTCAAGTTAGTACAACAATTAATATCATATCATATTCATTGAACCAGTGCAAACAAGTTGCAAAATTTAAATTAATAAAATCATATTTTCAGCTTTACTTTGTATAACAGCGAGAATTAAATTTAAAAAAAAATATTAATCTTAAAAAAAAATTGTTCTTTAACAAATTTTATTCTATATCATAAATAAACCAAACCAGTTCAAACCCGAAAATCTTGCATTGAATCACAAATTTAGCCCCACTTCAGCACGAACCCAAGCATTATCACTTTTTCAGTGGTTTGGCTTAAATTTAGTAGAACACCAAATTTTTATATTTAAAAATACGTTATTATTTATTTATATTTAAATTGCATTAACACTTTTCCAATGATCTGGTTAAAATTTTATAAGAACACAAAATTTTAATCAAAAAAAAAATTTAAATACGTATAGGTTTTTTTTACGTTATTTTTATATTGAAATTGCGGAAACTCGAATATTCTTTTATTTTGTTAACTAAAAAAAAAATATACAATATTTTTGCTTTATAATATTTTCCTTTTATATCTAAAAGTTTGACAATTCCACCGAACCATAGTAAAATATTCAAATTTGTGTAGTTAAAAAATTGACATCTAATTTTACAACTAGACCGAAAATTCTGAATATACTTCAAATAAAAAAATATTTTTATTTTTTTAATTTTTTAAGACTGAATTTTCATTTAAAATTTTAATTAATTTTTTTTTTCTTCAAAATACGGATTTTTTTACAATTCAAATAAATCATATTTTCATTTATATATTTTTTTTTTGCATCAGCATTTTGTTTCGTGCAAATTCTGATTATGTGGTCAAGGATATCTGGTTATCATTGTTTCATTTATAGATCATGACTATTTCATTAATATTAAAAACACAACACTCGTTTTAAAATCGTAGAACCGAACTATATTCATTGTATTCGAAGGTTGTTCACATTATTCATTTACTGAACGCTGATGTACTCACTTTTTGAACCATTCTGTTTTGCGTTTTAATACCAAAATCGACGCGTGAATTGGAGAAGTCTGATTACCAGACGGCGGGTAGGACGTTAACTGCTTGTTCTTGCTAGTTTTATTGCTGTGCGAATTGATGGCAGAGCCGGCCGCAACTGGAAGTCGCCATTGACAGCGATTAACGTTTTATATAGGCCGTCAAACGACCGACGGTTTGGCACGCCTTGAAAGGTTACTTCGGCTGCGGTCTCGGGTCCGCTCGGGTGCATCGACATCGAGCATTGGTCAGTTTTATAGATCGTGTTTGAATATATATTGAGATTAGGGCACGATTGCTGACTCTCGATTATAATTAAAGCGAATGCCCAAAATTGTGATTTACCCCAAGCAAACATGAAATGAATCGACCGCTAAATACCCTATTCTATACAAACAGTTATTTAAATGAGTAAAATTTTAAAATTAAAACTTAAATAATTTTTAATATATTTAGTGATCATTTTTTAATCAACTTATGTATTTTTTAAAATTAAACATTTGTTGATTAATGATGATTTTAATAAACATTATAGATTGATCAGTTCAGAATCTTCCCGTCCTCACAGTAAAAACCAAATACCCACCAATTTTTTTTATAAGTATTCAAAACATATTTTTTTAAAGAAAAATAACATTTCTATTACTTTTCGAAAATATTTTGTTGTACTAAAAATTTAAAAAGAGAAAAAAGCTTGGCTCGGGTTTAACTCATGCTGAATTATTGGCAACTGGTTCGAGTCAAGGTGGGGATTAAGATTTCGAATCGGTTTAAAATTTGGGTTATTAAAAAAAATTGCATAAATTTATAGAAGGTATGATAAAAGAGAATTATGATAACTCTAGCTTTTATATCATAACTCTCTTATATCATTCGAATCCATGAATCCGTTCAGATTAAGTTTTTTCAAATGATCGATAACTCTTACAGCTTTCACAAAACCGACAAGAATCTACAAAAGCCTCAAATTTGTACAGTTCATTTTAAAGGATGTCAGAATCAAATTTATCAAATTAATCAAAGAATATTTTTATAGCACTAGATAAAATATATGATAAGAAAATGTTGATTGAAGTCGATAAAGAACAGTGCTTAAATTAATCAAAATAATCTATAATAAGAGTTTTGTAGTGGAAAGCGAGGATTTCTAATTTTATAGCCTAAAAAAATATTTTCACTTTACCCAAAATTAAGAGAAGGGATTGCACTTGAAAAATTCCATTTATCCCAAAATGATTAATTAAATAAAATATTTAAAACGAACATTTTTGTAAGCAAAAAATATAAAGTATATTAATAAGTAAATAAATTAAAATTTTTGGTAAATTTGTTAAATTTCTGTTCTCGTTTCTGATTAAATGGGAAGGGTTACCCTTCGATTAAATTACAGTCAACCGACTTGGCAACACTTTTCAATTTTTAGTTGCTGAAAATTCTAAAATTGTTCCATATCGTAAAATTTGTCGGAAAAGTAATCAGAATGCTTGCAACCGCAACTACATGGCTAAAGCTGGGCGCCAAGGCTCAGAGCAGCCTCGCCACCATCCAGCGGGGAGGAGGCAACTGCATCTGGAAGCAAGGACAAAGCGTGCGCAACTACAAGGTGACTGTGGTGGGCGCGGGCGGGGGCATCGGGCAGCCGCTGTCGATGCTGCTCAAACAGAATCCGCTGATCGATGAGCTCACGCTGCACGATGTGGTCGGGGTGAAGGGCGTCGCCGCCGATCTGGGGCACATTTGCACCGCAACCCAGGTCGATTATTTCGAGGGTGTCCACCAGGACATGCTGATCGCTGCCCTGCAGGACTCAAACGTGGTCGTCGTGCCCGCCGGCCTGCCGCGCAAGCCGGGCATGACCCGGGACCAGCTGTTCGACGCCAACGCCAGCGTCGCAATGGCCGTGGCCTGCGCGGTGAGCACCGCCTGCCCCCAGGCGCTGCTGGCCTTCATCACCAATCCGATCAACTCCATTGTGCCCGTCGCGGCCCAGTTCCTGAAGACCCGAGGCGCCTTCGATCCGAACCGCCTGTTCGGCGTAACCACCCTGGACGTGATACGCGCCAAGACCTTCATAGCGGACTACATGAACATCGATCCGGCCAAGGTGGACATTCCCGTTGTCGGCGGGCATGCCGGACTGACCATAATGCCGCTCTTCTCGCAGTGCTCGCCGCAATTCCTCGGCGAGCTGGACGACATCAAGCGGCTGACGCAGCGCATCCAAGCGGCCGGCACCGAGGTGGTCCAGGCCAAGGCGGGCCGCGGCTCCGCCACCCTCTCGATGGCCTACGCTGGCGCCCACTTCGTGAACGCCTTGCTGCGCGGCCTCAACGACGAACCGAACGTGGTCGAATGCGCCTACGTCGCCTCCAATGTCACCGAGCTGCCCTTCTTCGCGACGCCGCTGGCCCTGGGTCCCAAGGGCATCAAAACGAACCTGGGCCTGCCGCCGCTCGACATGGACGAGGCGGAAGCCCTCAAACAGATGCTGCCCGTGCTGCGCCAGAGCATCGAGAAGGGTCTCACCTTTGCCCAGCAGGTGATTAAAGCGTCCAATCTCGACCAGCCGGAAGTGAAGAAATCGAAAGAAGCAGAATCTGCGAAAGTGCCACAGAAAAACTAGGAAGGAAACAGTTTGCTTATCTACTACACAACAACAACATATTGACGCAGTTCCTCATTCAATGAATAGTGCAGTACACACAAACATAAATACATACACATACACACACACACACACATATATATGTTGGGGGTCGTCACAGTCAATTGGTGAAACATGTTGCTGATAAGCGATTGATTACAATGCTGAAATCCGAGGGAATCCGTTGCACAATTTCCCATAATATGCAATAATATTAATGCAATTTTTTTTTTTCTATGTTCACTTTTGGGCAACCGCATTTCAGTTCTATTTTTTTTTTGTTTTTGTTTTAATTAAATGATCTCACCAACGGATTCCCGCAACTAATTTAATTAATTCAAATATCGCAACTATGTAACTGAAGGCAATGACAAGCGAGAAAATACAAATTCAAGAAAAATTCCCCAAAGAAAAATGCGTCACTAAATTTTTCCATACAAAATACCGAGAAAATACAAATATATATATATATATATATACATACATATATGCTTATGGGTTTGGTATTGAGATTTATTGTTCAAAGATATTCACGTAATAAAGAATCATAAAAAGCGGCGCTAATTACTCTGATCTTATCTTAATCGCTAGTTAAAATGATTATTAATCAAACAGTTTAATTACACAAATGAATGTCAATTTGTGAATATGGGATTGATGGGACTAAACTGTTATTTTATAAAATATTCCTAGAAATCGGGCCAAATAACGAGTGAACTCAAGTGCATAAATCAAGTTTAATTAATATAAAGTAAACAAATATTAAACAAAAAGTCCCCGCTTTCTGTTGTTAACAACAAAAAAACTCAGGTTTTTAAAGGAAACAAGCGAAAATGTGCTAGTCGGGAGCATCCGACTAGCAGATGCCCTAAATGCTGCGATTTTTTGTAACAAACATTTCAAACAACCTTGCATTCAATTCACACATGAAGTATTTGTGATCAAGAATATATACTTAATGACATCTGAGGTGCCTTCTGTGCTTTTTGTTTTATCGATAGTGGCGGCGATAACGGAGAGGTATCTAAAATTTGGATGTCTTCTGTGTTTACTTATGCATTAAATTTGGTGTCTCTAGCTTTTATAGTCTCCGAGATATGGTAATAAAAGCAAAGGTTGCAATCGATTTTTATCGATATTAATCAAACGCTGCTTCGTTAAACAGGACGAATAACTTTATATAGCAGATGTACGTCAAAATTGAAGTGCAAAGCACGCAAAAAAATCTACTATGGTTTCGTGGTTCCTCATTGTTGTTGTTGTTCGTTGTTTGACTCCTTCGAATTTTCAACAAGCTCAAGCTTTGAAAGAGTGGCAAGGTGTTCGCAAGCCAAGATCGATAGCAAAGGTTGAACCGGTAGATAATAGATAAGCTATTCACGTTTTAGTCTACACTTATCTTAAAAGTAATATTCACCGGCAAGTCAATCTGTTCAAATTGAATCTTTATGCAGTTTTGTATTATAAAATACCCCTTCTCTTAAATAATTTCTGTATAAAGATTTTAGATCTGATACAATTGTGAAGTTTATTAAAATAAATTTATAAAAATTTGTAGTCTGCTTTTAGGGTCGGCAACCATTCTAAGATGCTATCAAGAATATTTCAAATAGAATGGGTTTTCTAGATTGTAAATCTGTTAATTCAATCTTTTCTATATTGGCATTGGATGCAATATTAATGAAATTTTATTTAATGCAAAATATATATATATAAAATGTATATATTTCCGATTTCACGCAATTTTTGATTTGAGTGTACTATTCTTTTTAAATCTTCAATTATTATATAAAGGAGAATAAATATTGTTTTTTTTTTAAATTTATAATGTTCCCCATTAAATTGTTTAAGATAGTTCATCAACGACTTCCACGACATAAGCACGACTCTCGGAGCCACTGCAGCGGCCGAGAGATTAAGGTAACCGTTGTGGGCGCGGGCGGCGGGATCGGGCAGCCGCTCTCGCTGCTGCTCAAGCAGAATCCGCAGATCTCGACGCTGGCGCTGCACGATGTGCGGGATGTGAAAGGCGTTGCGGCGGATTTGTCGCACGTCTGCACACCGACGACTGTGTGCTCTTTCTCCGGCGAGAAGGAACTGAACAGTGCTTTGGAGGATGCGGCTATTGTGGTGGTGCCCGCCGGGCTGCCCCGCAGGCCGGGAATGAACCGCAGCGATCTGCTCGGCGTGAACGCCAACGTGACGGTGGGCGTGGCCAAAGCGATCAGCGCCGTGTGTCCATCGGCACTGATCGCCTTCATCACGAACCCGATCAACACGATTGTGCCGATTGCCGCCCAGGTGCTGAGGCAGGCGGACGCGTTCGATCCAGGGCGGCTGTTCGGCGTCACCACGCTGGATGTGGTGCGCGCCAAGACCTTCATTGGTGAGTGGCTGGGCGTGAATCCGCTCAAGGTGAGCATTCCAGTGGTCGGCGGACACGCCGGCACCACCATTCTGCCGCTCGTCTCCCAGTGCCGGCCCCGGCTCGAGTGCAGCGCCGAGGAGCGAGCGAAGCTGGTGAAGCGCATCCAGGATGCCGGCACCGAGGTGGTCAACGCCAAGGCCGGCCAGGGCTCCGCCACCGTCGCGATGGCCTATTCGGGCGCCCATTTTGTCAACGCACTCCTCCGGGCGATGAACAACGAGGAGAACGTGATCGAATGCGCCTATGTCCAGTCGGATGTAACCGAGGCGGAATTCTTTGCGTCGCCCATCCTGCTCGGTCCGAGGGGCATTCAGAAGATTCTCGGTCTACCGCCGGACCTGGACGAAATCGAGGAGCAGGCACTCGAATCTCTCACTGTGCAACTGAAAAAGGACATTGCGGAGGGCGCCAAATATGCTTCAACTTTAAACAAAGATGATGTTAAAATTTAAAAATGTTGCAACAAAAAAAAATTAAACTAAACAGCAATTGAATTTTTTATTATAATAATCTTCTGGTCAACCGTTTAATGTCTTTTTGTATTTATTTATAAACAGTGTGCACATATATTAGAAATGTGTGTGTGTGTGTGTGTGCAGAGTGTCTATATTTGTAGACCCACTTTAAACAGTGCCTCGAACAAACAAACAATGCACCTATTACTATAGAACACTGATAACTTAATCACAGAGTTTCAGTTTCAATCATCCACACTCTATTCGAAATATATTATTTGAGTTTAAGCTCGATAAGGCAAACGTACATGAATATATATATTATATTGGCTTAGCCGAAAGCCATTTTAGTTATTGTTTAACATTAATAATAACAATAATATCTAAAACAATAAATTAAGTTAAATAACTCTAATGAAAATATTTCAAAAAGAAACTCCTTTGTACTATTTTATGGATAAGCTGCATTCAGTAAACATTATTGAACACCTTTTCAAAATTGTTGGGTTGAGCAAAATGTTTCGACGTTAAATTTCCTCTTTAAATTTTCCTTACCTATGCTAGTCAAATAACTTAAATTATATATTATGATCTATTCCAAATCTCTTTTAGGGTTACCCGTATAGAACCTTTACCAAAATGGCATAATTTTTTTAAACCCATTTCTGAACATTAAAATGATTCAAACTCTTCAAAGTTAGTCATATAATATTCCTAATATAATCATAATTTAATTCTCCAAAGGAAAAAATAAAAGTTGATACCAAAATTGTTAAATTAACTCTTTTTCTTTTTTTAAATAAGTTCTACATTAATCCTTAACAAAATTAGGATATAAATTTATGAAACAATTTAAATTTTGGTCAGATATTCTTGATCTATCTAGCTATTCGAGAACATATATACCAAATTTATGGGTTTTAGCCTAATAAGATATATAATACCGTTAAAAAATAACTAACCAACAGCTAACTGCTAATAAAGAATATAGCTTATTTTTTTAATACTACGAATGTGATCATTTAAAATATTTTAAAAAAAGTTTGGCTTTAAGCTGATGTGTTATTATTTAAATTATAGTTAAAGCAATTCATTTTAATTAACTTTACTCCAAAAAATATTTATCTAACCAAAAAAATTTAACTTATATCTTTGGCTGCACAACTCAATTTGTAATTCAATTGAAATTGTATTAATTAATTATAATTGTTATTAGAGTTAATAGCAATGAGTCAGGGTAATCATATGATTCATGACAGCTGCCTTCAAATTCGATTTAAAACATTTTTCCATATAAACACTTTCAGCTGGTTGGTTACATAGCCAATATGCCTCTTTATGATAGGTTGGTTTCCAAAAATACCAGGCGATATCGCCCGGTATGCCTCATTTGTCAACAGGTGTAGCACCACCTTTGAAGCACATCATGCTAGACTCCATAAGTGCCTATCAGTGTTAATAAATTTTTGTTTTGGTCAAAGACCCGCTGCTGATCAATATCTGAGATTAACCATTCTGAAGGGGTCTGCGTGGCAGCCCTTCAACTACCGATCGATCAAATACGCCGAATTGTTGATAAAAAAGCGAACAAAAAAAATACATTTATAATAATGCCAATAACAATAAGATTACCCCCCTTGACAATGAACCTTGAACAGCAGATTAACACACACACACACACACAGTTGTCGGGTGTTTTTTTGTGTGTGGACACGTCACCTGTTCAGCACCTATTCCCATATTATTCCCAATTTGAATTGTGTTGGGGCAGGAAATCACGCGTTTAGCTTGATCAAAACACAATAAAATAATTATTAATTTTCTGGCCAAACTAATTTTCTGTCGATCGGATTGTTGCCAACCTATATTGCGATAGGGAAACCGGTAATTATAATTAGAGTATTATAATGGCGCGTCTGGTGTTATAAATAAGCATATATGTAGAATGTTTACTCTGGTTGGGGCTTATCAGGTCCCCGAGTTGAACAGTCCGTAGCTGTTGTTTGTCTGCCTTGAATGAGTAATTTCATAAGCCGAAATCAGTTATTCAATCAAGGCTAAAATCTACAAGATTTTTCAAAATTAGTAATTCAGTTTTGAATCTTTTTTCTAATTTTTCGAATTTCCTTTATATATATATTCTACCTAGAAAATTATAAATTTATTTTCTTTGAGGTGCGTGACCAAAAATTTTTGGCACTTGAGATCCGCAATTCTGATCGCCAATTTGATACGATGTCTGCAAATGTTTTTGCGTTTCAAATTGTCGCCCACGTATTTTGTTGATAACGGGAATTTAAATGAAATAATCATCTGTTGTTGTGCCTCAACCAAAGGTTAATGATTTCTCAAACATATATACATATATACTTGGCTTACTCAATGCTTTCTTTCTTTTCAAAAGATTTCTATCTAAGCATCAAACATTAAACTCAGTTCACCCAGTTGTTTTCATTCCGAGAATCCATCCATATATAATGGTTTTCTGAAAATGACCCCATTAAGTATATATATATATATTATTGATTGGGACGACGAACTCAGTTGAGCCATATTCGAGTATCTGTCCGTCCATCTTTCGAGTATTTTTAAACATTAAAAAGTTTTAATCTTAATAATAAAACTAATAATAGAAATAACATATATTAGCGAGAAAATATTTGGAATATTTCGAACCAATAACAGTGCTCAGGTCGGGTATGATGTTGATCTCCCCTAACTCAGCAAAGAATCCTTCAACAGTTTCAAAGGTGATCACCTCATTTTAAGATCGGTAAAAAAAAATGTTGTCTGGCTAAAAAAAGAATTTATTTCTAAGACTATGAACGAGTATAACGCAGTCGGTGACTCCCAACTGGAACGTTCTTACATACATTTGTCTGGAAATGCAATTTTGCAAATGAATGAAACTCCGACGGAATTATATATTTTTTATTAGACGAAAGTAGTCAAAATATATGCAATAAATTTTGAGGCTTATCGGAGCTTTTATAGAGGCAGACATTTGGGCAAAACAATGTCTTGATTAAGATCGTGAATAATAATAATAATATGATTATATTGTATACACGTGCATATAAAAAGTAAGGAAAGGTGAATTTACTCTAATTAGAGTCTCGAAAATTGGCACACAAATTACTGATTATCCCCTTTAAATATACAAAAACATATTAATAAAAGATACATTTTAAAGTTCTTTAAAGTTTAAATAAAACAGTTTTCTCACTCAATGATGTGAATCTATTAACTGAATTCGCATTTAATTACATTTAACTTCAAATTAGGTTAACATGTACAAGTTCCGGTTCACAGAGCTTTCATTTAGACAGCAACCAGCGATATTTGTGCAAAGCTTTTCGAAAGCTTTGCGTTATAAGAGAATTCGCTGTGACACCGTTACTTATTGATTCGTATTGATTTGCAGAAACCCCAAATGACCACAAAGTGCACCTCCCAGGAGCCGAGGTCGTTTCTTGTCAATGCAACGCAATAATAATGCAAGATTGTTGTTAAAACTGTGCCAGGGTTGCATTTATTTGCATGCGGCACCTTTCACACGTGAATTGACGTGTGTTCAGAATTGAAGGCTTCGGAGAAGGAAAACCTACAACAAATAATTGAAGGTCCAAAAGTGTGTCAGCCTACAATTGTGACAGTCTTAGAGATTACGACAGCTCTTTATTTATTCAGTCTGTTAATACTGAGAACGGTCAATCAATAAATTCTATATTGCTCTATTTATCAACCGAAGCCATTTCCATATTGCAGTAAAACGCATTGCAACCAAAGCAATTTAGCTTAATAAAGAATTGTAATCAATAATCATTCTCACATTAAGTCAATCAACGATCGGAAAGTGTGCCAACTGACAAATGTGCTTATTATTTGAACTGATTACCGAAACTGTTCATTATATATTGTGATAACTAAGTCAGGCCAGTATATACTCGAATGCCAATAACGATCAGAATCAAGCCTCTAAACTATGTTTTGAGCGGAGCCACTTCGTTTTAATTGGTTGCTTGGAATCTCGATATTTTATCAACAATTTTTTTTTTTTAAATGCATTGTTTTTAAATGTAGAATCAATGTTTATGAAAAATCATGATCAGAATGCCATCAATCATGAAAATCGGTTCAGTTTTGACAATTTTATAGGTATTTCAAATATAAGACCTATGGGTTCGAGACCTTTACATGTCAAAATTTTTCTCAATTTTGGCATGATTTTTGACAAAAAATTTGACCCCCTCAGNGGTATTTCAAATATAAGACCTATGGGTTCGAGACCTTTACATGTCAAAATTTTTCTCAATTTTGGCATGATTTTTGACAAAAAATTTGACCCCCTCAGAAACAGCTTAAATGTTGTTTTTTATACTATTTGTGGCCAGTAAAACCGATTAAAGATGCAAACTCGCATTTTTAAATTTGGAAAAAAAATTTTTTTCGAAAATACATAAGGGGGGAGTACATGCTTTTTTTCAAAAAATTCAAAAAAAATATTTTTTGTAATATGAGTTGATTTTAAATGTAGAATCGATATAATTGAAAAATCATGACCAGAATGCCATCAATCATGAAAATCGGTTCAGTTTTGACAATTTTATGGGTATTTCAAATATAAGACCTATGGGTTCGAGACCTTTGCATGTCAAAATTTTTCTCAATTTTGGCATGATTTTTGTTTTTCGAAAATACATAAGGGGGGAGTACATGCTTTTTTTCAAAAAATTCCAAAAAAAATTTGTTTTCTAATATGCGTTGATTTTAAATGTAGAATCAATATAATCGAAAAATCATGATCAGAATGCCCTCAAACATGAAAATCGATTCAGTTTTGACAAATTTATGGGTGCTTCAAATATGAGAAGTATGGGTCCGAGAGTTAATGATATAAAAATGGCCAAACTTCATGCTTTGCCAAAAAGAATAAAAAAAAAAGGTTTTGCAGAAATGCTTCAAAAAATACTTGTATTTACTAATGTTACACATTATTATACAATGCGACTTATTTTTAAACTGTTCAAAGCAGAGGCCCGGGCAAAGGCGGGTAACCTTCCGTAATATCTCTTCTTTTTCTCTTACTCAGCAAAAGTATTGAAGACTTGTATTGCGTTTTGTATTAATTTCCAATGTATGTCAAAGGAAACCGTTCATTCATTGCAACATTGTGCAGGTCGGAAGAAAACAAAAAGCGTAACACAAAAAAAATCCCTAATGGCATTCGGGACGCTGGCAGCTGCGCTGCACATGCGCGCCTGTATTGCCTTGAAGTCCAGACGCACAGAGAAAGAGCGCAGAGGTTGTTGATTGCTAATTCAACTGTTGATTGTTTACCTGCATGCTTGGCATGGTGCAGATGCAATGGACTGGAAAATCTGATAACAAAAGAGAAGCTGTACAACAACAGCGACAGACACAGCTGTGCAGGGCAGTTGAATGAAACGACTCAGCGAACAGCTGCCACCTCCGCAGCTGTGGAGAACAGCGGAAAAGAGAGAAGTGCTCTGTTAACTCACCTACAGCTAAGAGCGTGCAAAGAGTGGCCGAATGTAGACAGCGCAGTTGAGTATAACAGCAAGCAACGGCAACAGTCTGTTAAGTTAACAGAGACGCCTGCCTCTTAAATACTCTTTGCAATAGCTTCGCCTCCAACCAGAATTCAATTGTATCGGGCACTTTGAGTTGAACGGACGGAAATCAAAAGTCAGCTCTGCAACGTTCATGTTAAATAAAAATAGCAGCAACAAACAAAGCAAAATTATATCAATTTATATATACACTCGTACTTATGTACATTCATTGGTATAACGGCACCAAAAATAATAAAAAGCAAAGTGAAAACACGGCGTGCGTAGCCGCTAAAATGTCTATAAATTATCAAAATATAAAATAGTGTTTAAAAATATTGGTGCGCAACATAAAAAAAAATTTCGAACAGTATCGTTTTGTATGCCACGGCTGGACCTGGAATCCCTAACAAAATCAAACGAAACAAAACAAACCAAAGCCAAAACGCAACCTGTAGCTCCAGCAGCGACAGCGACAGCGACGTCAAAGGCAGCAGCGCAGCTGGCGCTTTGTACGTTTACGGACTTTAAATTGGGTTTCGTGTTTTCGTAACGCGGAAGCTCAAAATCCAATGCAATCGCCTTAAACCAGCGAGAGCAGCAACCAGAAAAAAACACCAACAACAAAACAAAAGAATACAAAAAAAAAAAAAAGAAAACAACTTTTACTTTTTAACAAGGAGTCGAGAAATCCCCCAAGAACCTTCAAAATGTGGTGCATTGTGGACCTGCCGAACGGCATCCAACAGGCTGTCGAATTGGATCCCAAAGCCATCGGCCAAGAATGCCTCGAAAAGGTGAGCAAAAGTCTTTAGACCTTACGCCAAATAGGCGTAAACAGCGAGTCCGTCATTTGAATTGTAGATCAACAAAAAAAGGCAAAATCACAAAGAAACCCAGAAAATAACGTAAAAATAACACAGACATTGAACCCAGCAAAAAAATGTGCTCCCCGATTTAGTTAGTTACAGTTGTAGTGTATTAAGCATAGCTAAACGATTGCGTTAACTTGGTGCAAAAGCCGCTTACACAATGGTCATGAAAATATCTCAATTTATGACTAAAATGGTGATATTACGTATTTGTTAATATATTTTCATATCTCGTTTAACCCTGAACGAAAAGTTGGGCAACTAAAATCCGGGTTTAGTTTTGTGTAACATTTACAAAACAATTCTTTAGAATTTAGCAATGAACAAAAAAAATATATTTTATGTATGAATAGGTAATGTTTTTTTCGCTTTTGAGTTTTATCAGATTTAAGCAAATTTAATTTTATTTTAGTTTCAATTTGCAAATTCAAAAAATTTCAGTTACCAAAATTTTAAAAAATAAATCAAGAAAATTTTAAAGATTTTTTTATATTAGATAAACAAATTAAACTCAAATTTAAAACGAAAATTTTTGCAAAATTTTTTATCCCTGTTTTTTTAAAACACTTTCAAAGTAAAACTTAATGTTCACCTTGCTTAACAATTTTCAACTTAAATCACTTTTAAATTGAGTAAACACGTGCTTAAATTGATAAAAAAAAAAAATACCAAAGAAAAGTTAATTTCTCTTTCGCCCACGCTCTTCATTTGTATATTGTCTTATCTCTAACTTAGTTTTGCATTAGAAAAATTACTCTTATTGTTCATATTTTAATCATGTTCCTATCGCTTGTGTCCAACTATCGTCAAATGTTTTTTTTTTTCGCAATTTTGAATAGATTCGCATTTGTTATCAGTTTTTTTTTCGTTTAATGTGTTGTTCTCGTTCTGTTTGCTAATTCGTTTTAAATGCCCTTGCGCTGAGCCGTTTTGCCCCCCCGCATGGAGTCTTTAGCCTTGCGCCTTGACTCTCGATTCGCATTCGAAGTTTTCTTATCAGTTGCGGTTTCAGCGGGTTGAAGGGCGCTGAAGGAGGCAAATCAACAAAATCGCGTAGAACGCATTAAACGTGTTGAAAACAAGGCCACATTTTTGCGTATTACAAGAAGCCAAGTAAAGGCCCATATATGGTCATATTTGCTTAAAGCCAATCGTAAATTATATATATATTTGCTATATTCGTATTTGCTAGTCACACATTGCGTCAGTTCAATGTCCAAGTGCCCGGCGCCTACTTGAGACGGTCAACACAAAAACACTCGAGAGCCGCTGCTTCTGTAATGGCCCAGAACACACCTACAACTGAGTCCCCTGCCGGGCTCCTTGACTTTGGCTCAAATTACGTACCGAGTTGTTTGTTAGCCTAATTAAGTCGTTTGCGTATTTGTCTTAGCCCGGCCCCAAATATGCTCCAGTTCGCTTGTGTTTGTGCGCAATCTAATCAGACGAAAGTTATCAAAAGTCTCGCATAACAACTCTATTAATGGCAGTGTAAATATCTGGGCACTGCCTTAGGCCCTAATCAATGCCCTTGCCTGGCCCCTATCCCCCCTCCAGTTGCCAACTTTCTTATCGCTCAAACACTATCTGCTTCGCTTACAACGGTAAATAAGTTTACAGTTTTTGAACTTTGCTCGTATTATTCTTACATTGTCTTATCTGAGTTATCTGAGCCATCAACAAATGCGTTTTACGTAAAAACTTGATGAGCGCATTTTACTAGGAATAGTCGAGAAATACTCATTCGATAGATTTCGTTATTAAAAACAAAAAAGTATAATGATTAACAAGGTTTTACATAAAAAAATAAGTTAGTTTTTAGCTTTCTTTGAATTTAAAAAAAAAAGAAGGTAAAAATATTGCATATAATATTATTATAGTTTTCGACAATTTGCCACATCCACAGTGGGCGTATTCAAAAAATCTTTGCACTCAATTTAAATCGGGTTCAAATGAGATTATATTCCAAAATTCGAGTCCGTAGCTCTTTTTATTACTTTGCGAACGCGTCTTCAACAGTTTGCTTAAAGTTGAGTGCATGATGCAATGATTCATTAATGATTTCATCAGAGGTAGTTAAAATATGATTGTCCTTGACATTAAAATCAGTTCAAGATCAGGTTCACTATCAGCAACAGCATCAGCATTAGCATCAGTTGCAGCTGCAGCTGTTCTTTGCGGTTGTCAATTCGTCAAAATTCGCATATTCACAATTATCATTGAAGCCATTCGCATTAGATTGCGTTATTCACATGATTTGTATTAATTATTCATACAATGCGACTTTGTCTTTGTCACGAACTTATTATAGACAATTCTGGCGCATTAATACAGTTAATATTTAATAATGTGTCATCAAAGGGAATTCGGATTCAAAATCGGATTTTGACTTTGATTTTGGCGGCTTATCAGCAATGACACAGTTCTTGTAACCGAGATAAAGCGACTATCCGGCGTGGTTTTCTAACGGTGTGTCAGTCCAGATGATGTCACCGAATGCCAATTGCCTCTCTTTGGTTAATTGAAAACCAGTTAATTGAATTGCGCAGGCTGATTTTAAATTAAAGCCCAGCGCTAGTTGGGAAAGCGCACTTCAAATCTGCAAAGCACTTTTCACTGCCAATTAACTTCTGTTCTCGAGTGTTTGTCGGCAAACAAGCGGGTAGCAAAGGGGGAATACCTTTAATAAACACTCAACAATTAAGACGTAATAAAATTGCAGACATGCATGATTCACGTGCCAAGTGCAACAACAAGATTTAATCAGAAAAGAACAAAAAAAAAAAATAAAATTCCT
Source organism: Drosophila melanica (assembly GCA_004143765.1). Taxonomy (NCBI): domain Eukaryota; kingdom Metazoa; phylum Arthropoda; class Insecta; order Diptera; family Drosophilidae; genus Drosophila; species Drosophila melanica. Next base: position 50,695 of record SCDT01000466.1, read on the forward strand.
AAGAAAATTCTAAAATTTTGAATTTTGACTCCAATTTGTTGCCAGATTTACTATTTTAACAAACAACAAATTGACAGACTTTTATCTGATTTTTCCTTTGTTAATAATGTTTCAAAAAACCTGTATTGAATAATATATTTGTATAAACAAAAAGCCGGTTTTAGCTAAATTTTAAACATAACCTTTTGCTGAACTTTAGAAATAATTGTGATATAACACCCGAAAAAGCATTTTATTATGGATTCCTGTTTAAAGAAATAATATTATAAATTATTTTTTAGCTGACACGTTGCGCTTATTATTTAACTAGACTTACGACAGTGAATACAGGGTATTTGTTGACTAGAAGGGGGGTATTGGAGGAGGAATATTCCTTATCAGTTAATCAGCAATATGTGCAATAGTTGCGGTTCGGTTCCAGGCTGCGAGGCGATCGAGATTATTGCAGCTGGTGCTAATGAACTGTGGACCGACCAGATAAGCACTATTTCCCATAGCAACGATCCGAAACAAAGGGGGGCGGGGTTACGCGGAGTGCATCGGCTTTGCAATTGCATAATTTAGAAAGGGGCCTGCGCTTATCGCCCGTGGGTATTGAACCCGTGCGGGGTGATGTGTGTGTGTGTGTGTGTATAGAGAGAATTTTACTGCTAATCCTACATTTGAATACGCCGTAATGACGTCAGCGGGCGACGCTTTTGCCAAAAACTTGCATGTCAAAGGCAAATTACAAAAATGTTCGTTACGGGAATTCAATTCGAATGCATTCAAATTCAGCCGGTGGCACAATTCCGCTCCGTTTGCCATTCGAACCGAAATCACTGGGATGGGTTGGCTGGTTGGTTGGTTGGCTCGCTCGTTCTCATTTGGGTGGTGCGGGGAGCTGCCCTGCACCCTGGGCCACATGCAACAGTTTTCGCGAGTTGTTTAAAACGCGGTTGCTTTAATGAGTTTGCTAATTACTTGTTAGTTGTTGATACAGTAAAGCCTGCTAAAAAAAAACTAGCTGAATTGAGTAGTGTAAAAATAAAGTAAACAAATATATATTCTGTAAATTTCTACCTTAGAGTTGTTACCATAATATATATGTATATAAATTTCCTGATTATCAAGTTTACTTATCGAATGACCACTGTTCGTCAGGCAATTACATTTTGCGGCTTCGAGTGGCTACTTAATCCGTTCACTGCAATGCCATTGAAAATCAAAATGCATCCGTCGCAAAGGGCGCAAAGTCCACAAACATTGCCGCATGACGCTGCACTTTTCAAGTCACTCAACGAAACTCGACGAGAGAATTATGATTAATCAATAGATTTTGCGATTAAGCGATAAAAAAAGGGGAAAATATGGTTGTAAAATTAAAAAAAAAAAAAAGGAAATTACTTTAAAGCATATAAATGATATCATCACCAAAGATAAAAATCACTTCTTTATATTGGAAAAAGTATACAAATCTATATTTATATATATATACAAGTATAGAACCTATTTATTTAGGATTAATCTAGTTCCAAGGTGGTTACCTCGTGATTAATTATTTGTTATCATAATTTTATATAGATATCATTATGAAAAAGAAACCCTAAATAATATGTTTGAGTAATATTCATGTTGACAAAAAAAAACAAAATCGAATCTATATTTTTATATATATTAAAGTTTTTTCCCAAGCAGATATGATATCAAATAAATAAACATCTGCAAAAGCACATTCAACTCTCAAATTTTGTGTTATCGTCCCAAATTGATTAAACTATTATATTGACTATATCATATCGCACCAGCTGACATATTGATATATTGTTAATCTAGTTCCAAATTGGTTAAAGGCCTGGCCATAAAATATATTTTACTATATCTGGTTCCACTGTACTTGGACTCAACTCGACTTTAGTCGATTTGTTGTTGACTCAACTCTTATCAGATTGCCTGCGAACGGTGCTTTAATTCGACTCGAGTGTAATTATATTTGCGTGCACTGCTGTCAGCTGTCAGTGGCAAGGATGCAGCTGCAGCAAGGATCAAGGATGCAGCAAGGCAACGTACGCTGCCATATGGCTGAGATTTAGTCACTTTGAAGCACGGAATTAGGAAGGGGAGGAGGGGAACTCAAACTCGAGTGCGTGGCAACAATTGAAAGGCGTCGGCGTCGGACAAAATCTCCGAGCTGATGAGACATCTCGAGTGGATAGGGAAACGGGTCAAGTGCAGCAGCAGCTGCCGTTGGCCAATTTGCTTTTGAGCCAGGCGAACAAAGGAGGCGCCTGCCTGCAATTAGTCATGCATAAATTGTACACAATTTGCTTAACAACAAACTGTATCTGATGGATACACAGGTTCTAAAAGATAGCACATGTGTATATATTTATTTGTGTTGTGTGTTGTTTAAAAATAAAAACTAGAATAATATTGGAAACAACAACTGATAAATTGTTAGCACAACAAGTATTGAGTATTTTTTGGGTTTCTTTGCTCATTTTTTTGGCATTTGTTTTTATCGCCCGCGTTTTGATAAGCAAACTGAAACCGAAACGAACAGCGGCGATCAGCAAAAGTGAAACACAAAGCAGAACAGCAGAGAACAGCGGCAACAGAGTAATGATAAAGCTAAAGATATCACGGCAATCAAAGCGTAAACGATAAATAATCGTACATAATTTTGTTGTATAAATTCTTAAGACGCAATTCGCTTGATTTGTTTTTGTTTCTTTCTTTTTCTACAAAACGTGAAACAGTTTCACTCAGCAGATGTCAACATATTTTTTTGAAATATTGTTATATATATATATATATATATGTATTGTATTTGTTGCTTAATTA